>CAJVQA010002025.1:0-23257 GCA_910591915.1 Cetraspora pellucida
ATTTTTACAGAGATGAGAGTACAGCTAGTTATACATGCAACTTTTGGTTGCCTATTTAAGTAGTCCACCCTAAGGTTTTATACTAGATGCCATATTTATAACCTACTAGGAGATTATCTATTTAAACTCTCTGATTATTTGCTCTATCATATTGGAATCTCCAATTAACCCCTCATATATACCTACCTGGTATGCCATTTGAGCAGTATAGTACTTACTCTTTTTGTACTGGTTCCTAGGCTGTTACATATTTCAGAGTATGTCATTTGCTAGTAAGACACAAAGGGCCTCCTGTTGTTAACTATCTACCCACTTTTAGAACACTAATATAGGCTACCCTTACAGAGTTCACCCAGACCTTAGTACTGACTTCACAGCATATCCTTAGCACTTTTAGTATACCTTTGCTTTGAACCCAGACTCCCAATTCAGATAGCCTAGAAGGACTGTGACCTGTTTTTGGTATATTAAGGCCAGCCTAATATTCTTTTCCTCTGGTCCAAAATCTAGTGGCCTGATTGGTGATACCTTTTACTCAAGGTTCTTGCCTGCCCGAATCCTTCACATTGGTATCCATTTCCTAGGTCTAGCCTTTATAGTAGTACTGTTAAAGATCCGTATTACCACTCTGTTTGGAATTTCCAAGTGGGCTCTGGCTTCCCAGTTCTATGAATTTACATGGCCCAAGAACTTATTTTAGATTTGCACTACTTGGTACTGGTTTGCATTTCTCTGTGTAACAAGTTACACAGATGCCCCAGACCTGCCAGTCATGCTAGTGCGATCATAGTTACAGGTATCCTATTCCAACTAATTGACAGAATGCTATCGCCATAATACTGTCTATATATTACATAGGTAATTATCCAAATTTCACTGTTAGTAGGTTTTGAACTCACAACCTATCACTTGGAGGTATGACAACTTATCTACTTTACTAAGTCGACACACTCTAGATTATAGTTTATTGAACTCAATTTCTAAAAAGTTTTTAGAAATAAAGTTTGCTAAACTTTAAACTACAAAATTTTTTTTTAAATATTTCATATTCAAACCTAAACTTATTTATAAACTTTGAACTAAACTCAGACCAAATTTCTTATAGTGTTCAAGTCTGATTTAGGTTTAGAAATTATGAGTTCGAGTTCATGTCTAAAATTAGTAAAATTTACTGTTTGAGTTCAGTTTAAGTTCAGGTTTAACCCAAACCAAACTAAACCTAAACTAAACATAAGGACCCTATTATATTTAGATAATGGTTGCATTACAATCACAAAAAACAATTATAGAAAGAGTATAAAACTAGCTACTTATACAACTTTAGTCATTGTCTAATTTAAGTAGTTCATCCAAAGATTCTATACTAGCTGCTATACCTAAAATCTGCTTATAAATTTTCTATTTAAATACTTTAGTTTTTATATTTACTTATCTACCTACACTTATCAAGATGCTTTGGTCAATACTAGTACAAATATATCATAATCACTAAGTTTTTAAAGTGGTTTATTTACATAGAGAATTTTTGACCTTGTACTAAATCTTCTGGAATCTTCTATATTCTATTATTATAGCTAACTTGGTATTGCTATAGGCAAGACTAATATTTATAGTTAGGACATATTATTAAACCACTATGTTTTTGTAGAGTTTACTCCAACCTTAGTACTGACTTTACAACATATTTTTACTACTTTGATATTCAATTCAAGTTCTACTAAACTGTCAACTCAGATAGCTTAGAAAGATAGGTTGTAACTATACACTTCTGATTTATATATTTTCTAGTATGTATATTTTTTTTTGAAATCTGGAAATTCTGATGGCCTGGTTGGTTCATCTGATTTTTTTTCAAAAATCAGCATATTTGTTTAGCTTTACAAGTTCTAGCTCTTTTTTATAAACCTAGTCTTTACAATAGCATCATCAAAAGTTCAAGCTATTTTTTTATTTGAGTCTTTCAAGTAAGCTTCTATTTTTCTATCTGATTTCTATAATTTATATAGTCTAAAGACTTATTATAAGTTCACACCATCTGGTACCAGTTTATGTTCCTTTATACAATATTGTATAAATGCCTACATTACCAAATTTTTAAAAGTGCTATATATTGATAATAATGTCCATATTATTATTGATATATAGCACCTTTGTAGGGTATTATCATAAGTGATTATTAACAATATATAACAAAAATTCATTAAATTTTTTCAAACTTTGATATTAATTTTCTCGATAACTACTGATCCAAATCAGTTCAAATTTTTACTGTAGATAGTATATATGTTTAACTATCTTATAATAAAATTTTAGCTAATTTAGATTAATAGTTTACAAGAAATCACTTGTAAACGATAGTTAATTTTTTACAAAAAATTAATTATTGTTTACAAGTAATTTCTTATGAACTATTAATCTAAATTAGCTAAAATTTTAGTATAAAATAGTTGAATATATATACTATCTATAGTAAAAATTTAAACTGATTTGGATCAGTAGTTATCGAGAAAATTAATATCAAAGTTTGAAAAATTTAACGAATTTTATAAAAATCATTACTAATCGATAGTGATAATAATCATTTAATATCATTATATATCAAAAATCGTTATTTATCATTAGTGATATATATTGATATATAGCATTTAATCGATATATATTGCTTAATTTTAATCAATATATATTGATTAAATGCTATATATTGATATAAATCTGCTTAAAAATTTTGGTGATGTAGATCTTTTAGTTATATTGGTATAACAGATTACAGATATCTAATTTTAACTAATCATGAAAGACAGTTAACTGTAAAACAAAAAGAATTGCAAATTATTATTATTATTAGGATTTAAACTCTAGACCTGCCACTTGGGAATTGAAAATCTGACCACTTTACTAAGTTATCACACCTCTAGTATTGTTTTTTTTAAAATATTAATTTATTTTATTTTTATTAATAGTAACTTATTTTTGATACTAGTAAGTTGCACTTTGAAGTTATTGGCTGTTTTAATTCTATTTTGATAAAAATTAGTGACTTGAAATATTTTATCAAAATAATCTATTTTAATAGAACTAAGAATATCAATAAATACTTTATACAGGTCACCCTCATTAATATCAACCTATTTGAATTAGTTCTAAATCATGTTGATAGTGATATTAATGAGAAATCATATTAAAGTTGACATACATGAGGGAATTTTGATATACAAAAATTTATAAAACTTTGTCATGTGGCTTAGCTTGATATTAACGGGGTTGATATTAACAAGGGTGACCTGTATTAGTTCTTTTTAAACTAATTTCTTCAAAATAATAATAACTAACTTGATATGTTCTAAGAGTATAACTCATATTAGCAGATGTTAATAATTAAAGAATGTCTTATGTTCATTTGTTTTTATAGATATATAAAAAAATTAAATTTAATTAGCAGCTTAAAATGGCATTTATTTAGCTTTAGATTTGATTATTTCTTTATATCTCTAGTTATATAAAATAGAAACTCTTGTATATTGCAAATTAAATAGAGATTCAGTATATAAAATTTACTATAACAATAATAATAATTTATACAAAAAAATACTTATCTGTTAATAACAAACTTAGTTAAAATAAAGCAAATTAATTTAATTTAGTTATTTTTTTTGTAAGTTCTTTTATCAATTAAACTAAAATATGCATATAATTAATTATTTATATAAATAATTAATATCTTATAAACTAGTTTAAAATAAAAGCAAAATTATTGTTTAATGCAAAAAAAGCAATAGTTGCATTTTAGTATAAAATAATATACTAGCTTTTTTTGTATAAAAAAAAATGCACTATTTTAAATACTACTAATTTAGTATCAAAACAATAAAACTAGAACAAATTGCAAACATATAATAATAAATTAATGCAGAAGAATCAATTATGATACCTGTTATTGATTTCAAAGTCTTTGTTAAAATTCTTGCAATAGTACAAATTCTTGTTATGTATCAGCACTCTGACAATGTCTTTTGTCTTTTATCTTTTATGAATTAATAAAATTAATAATTATAATTATAATATATTTATTATATAATCTATTAGACAAAAGCATCTACACAATTATATAATTATTTAGTTTAAAAAACTATTTTCATCTTAATATAGAAATAATAATATAAAATATAATCAATTTGCTTTAATTATTTCTTATAAATATTAGCAATAATCTATATTATAATCTAATATCAATATCTTTAAAGACTTAAATTCAAATTTTAAAAAATTAAACATCTAAAATTACATATTACTAAATCTAAACCAATTCATAAAATAATGATTTTTTGCAATAGATGTAAAACTAATCATTTTAATAACCTATTTGTTTGTAATAGTATTTGTTACAAAACTTGTAATATATATAAAAAATATTATGACCAAAAAAAAAAAATTATTTAACCAAAATCATAAATTTCTTTAAATTAACAAAACTATTAGAAATTATTAGTCAAAAAACAAAATATATTAAAAATATTATATATATTAAAGTCAATTATTTAAATATAGAAGACTTTATCAAGAATAAAATCCAAAAGTTGACAACAAATACAAATATTAATGAAGTAGAAAACACAATCTATAAAACACATCTACTAGTATATATAAATACTCAAAGCTTGATGCTAAAAAAGATTGCTAATCTAATTATAATCAAAATAGAAGATGAAGATAACTATTTCTAAAAGTATATATAAACTTATAAGATTTAATTAATAACTATTATAAATTATAATAAAATCAGATTATGAAAGGGGTGTGGCAACTTAGTGAAGTGGTTAAGTTGTCAACCTCCCAAGTGATAGGTTGGAAATTCAAAACCTACCAACAGTAAAAATTTGAAAAACCATCTATGTTATATTAGTATTATAGAAGATAAGTGGTATTATAACAATAGCATTCTGTCGATCAGTTGGAATTAGTATCTGTAACATGATTGCACCAGATAACTGGCAGGTTATGAGGCATCTGCACAATGTTGAAGTTATACAAAAGAATGCAAACCAGCATCAGGCAGTACAAACTCAAGATAAGTTCTTATAGTCATATAAATCTGTAAACTAGAAAAATAAAGCTTACTTGAGAAGACTCAAGTAAAGAAGTAGCACAGATCTTTAACAGTACTACTATAAAGGCTAGATCTAGGAATCAGATACCAATGTGGAAGGAATTAGATGAACAAGAACCTCAGCTAAGAAGTATCACCAACCAGACTACCAGAAGTCTCGAATCAAAGAAAAAAAGACCTTGAGGGGCAAACCCTAAAGTATCAAAAACAGGTTATAGTTCTACTGAACTATTTGGATTAGGAGTCTGAGATTAGAAACAGGTGTATACTATAAGTATTAGGGATATACTATTAAGTTGGTACTAAGGTCTGGATGAATTCTGCAAAGATGAGCTCTGTTAACAAGATACTAAATATGGGTAGTTAGTTAGCAGAGGGCCCCCTTGAGCTCTATAGTTAGATAACATACTCTGAAATGTGTAACAGCTTGATGGATGTACAGACAGAAAGGTCATGATTAGGTTAGACAGCACTTAGGTGTATAGGAACTTGTATGCTATTTGTCAGTATAAGTATAAGGATCAAAGTGTTTAAATAGGTAATTTTCTAGTAGATTGCAGGTATAGCAGCTAGTATAGAACCTGCTGTATAAACAGACTACTTAAAATAGACAACCAAAAGTTGTATGTGTGGCTAGTTGTATACTTACCTTGTACAAGTTATATAATCATAGTTAAATACAATAAAGGTAATAGCTACTAATAAACAGCCTTAGTATAAGCAAAAAAAAAAATAAATAAATAAATAAAATAAAATTAGATTATGACAATAATTTAATATAAAATTTTAATTTTATTGGTTTTTTTTTTTGGTTTTAAGTAGAGATGTTAAAAGTTAGATCCATTTAGTTCTAATCTAGTTCTTAAAAAAGTTTGATTCATTCAGTCTTAGTCTAGTTCTTAAAAAAGTTTAGTTTTGAACTAATTAGGAACTAGTTCATATCTTAGTACAAAATAAGCATAAAACTGGTCTAATTTTAGCAGTTTATTATATAATTGAAACTTGTATATATATACACTTAACACTTTTTTTTTTATTATAAAAAAAAAAAAAAATGTATTACAATACTATTATACTAATCTAAAGGTTTATTTTTTATCATTCCTGAATTATATTAGGTTTTTAAATACAGACTTGCACATGCCTTTTCATCATCTAATTAGTTCTAAACTGCACTTAATATATGCTTTGCTACTGAAAAGGCTTGTTTATTTGGGATACTTGTTGCTTGTGCAATAAGGAAATTACAGGCCATATTAACAAGAAGTAACTATTGTAAATTTGATAATTTTGCTTTTCAAAAGTCAAGAGTAACTATGTTTTCTTTAGGTATATTCAAGTATTTATCTAATATATTATTGTTAAATTACATATTGTGATAGATTCATTTTAGCTAAATTCAGAAGTAATTACAAGCTGAAATTAACTGATTTGATTTTAGAATTTGTTCACTTGTATTTTTAACAAGAGGGACATAACATTGATAAGTTATATATTAATTTTTATTTTTTTTGCTTTCGCTAAGGCCTTTTAGTTATAGCAGCTACTGCTTTTATTGTAAATTTAATTATGATTATATAACTTGTACAAGGTTACCCCTATACTATACTAGCAGATAGTAGCACAAGCTCTTGTACACCTAATTAGATGCCATCTAACCTAATCTTGACCTTCCTGTCTATATGTCTGTTAGGCTGTTACATATTTCAGAGTATGTCACCTAACTATAGGGCTCTAGAGGGCCCCTTTGCTAACTAACTACTCACATTTAATCTTTGCTAACAGGGCTCACCCTTGTAGAGTTCACCCAGACCCTAGCACTGACTTCATAGCATATTCTTGGTATTTTAGTATACCCTTGTTTTTAACCTCAGACTCCTAATCCAGATAGCCTGATAGGATTGTGACCTGTTTCTGATACCTCAGGGTCTGCCCCCCAAGGTCCTTTTCCTCTAGTTTGAGACTTCTAGTGGCCTAGTTGATAGTACCCCTCATCTGAGGTTCTTGCCTGCCTAATTCTTTCCATATTGGTATCCATTTCCTAGGTCTAGCCTTTATAGTAATACTGTTGAAGATCTGTGTTACCTCTTTACTTGGGTCTTCCCAAGTGGGCTTTAGTTATCCCAGTTCACAGATTTACATAGCCACAGATGTCCTATGACCTGCCAGTTATCTGATATAACTGTATTACAGGTACTGATCCCAACTGATCGACAGATAGCCATTGCTATAATACCAGTTTCAAGAACTTATCTTGTGTTTGCACTGCCTAATGCTGGTTTTCATTCCTCTATATAACTCTAGCATTGCACAGATGCCTATATACACCAATATAACATAGGTGGTTTTCCAAATTTTCACCATCAGTGAGTTTTGAACTTCCAACCTACTACTTGGAAGGTTGACAACTTATTCACTTTACTAAGTCATTATTCTCCTATTGATAAGTTATATTAATTATTATTAAGCATTATCTTTTTTAAGATTAGAACTATATGTAAAAAATTTAGATGTCAGTTTAAGCAACACTGCTTTAGAAAAGACAGATTTTAATTTGTTCCAATATTTGTTAAGGTTTTCAAGCATTTTTTTAAAAATACATAATCTTATTAAATTTTTTTCATTTTTAGCTTCAGTTAGATGTGTTATAATTACAAAAAAAACTATATATACATCATTAATAGTTGGATAGCTTGAGAAGAAAAGTAATTTTATAGCTTTATAAACAGATTCTAGAAGCATTATTATAACTTTAATATTGTTCCAATTTTGATTTGTTATATATAAATGTTTAAGTTAAAGTATCAAGACTACTAATATATTTATCATTTCTTTAATTTTATACAGTTTATTGAACATTAAGTACAATGAATTTTATTTTGTTTTACAGTTGAGTTTAGATATTAAAAACAACTTGTTTTTCATAACAAAAATTTTTTTAATTATTTTAAATATAGTTAAGAGCAATGAATTGAACTAGCAAACTTTCATGCCTTCTTAGTTGACTTATTTATTTCAGAAAGACTATTTATAATAGTGAGATTTAGTATATAGGCCACACATTGTAATTTGCAAAAAGTAGTATTTTTATAATGAAATTATAACATACTAGTAAAATGCTAACCACAAGTGTTTATATTATTGGCATTGTTAGCAGTTTCTAATAAATTTTTTTTTTTAAACCAAAGTCTTCAATTATTTTAAAATTTGTTTTAGACAAGAAACTACCTATCTGTTATTTATACAAAAAGATAAAATCAAGAAGTATATATCTTAACTGTCAATTATCATTAATCCAGTAAAGAGTAATTGACAAAAAGGCTTGATTCATATAGAAAGACTATAAATTAGTTATAAATAAAACTTTATGACTAAAGTTTCTAAAATTACTATATAGTTGTATTTATTCTTGTTCATATAACTGCCAAGTATATGCTAAAATTGATTGTTTTAATAGCAGTTTATAATAGAAATTAAGTTGAGAACAAATGTTTAAAAGTTTTTATCTTCAACAATACAGAACAGTTGCTAATTACAAATAATCCATCTGAGCAAAAGTATATTTAATTTTTTCATCTTATCTATTTTATAAACACTGTAATACTTAACTTATAAAAATAATAATAGTTAATGTTGCTAATATGTATTTTTTTATATGATAGCTTTCAAAATGTCATTTAATAATACTAATACTACTTTTAATTTTTATACTTTTTGTTTAGTATTAGTACATAGGCTACAATAAATAAACTGCTTGTCTTAGGATAGGTTAAAATAATTCCAAAGAGAATGTGCATTTTTGTATCATTTTGAAAATTGTTCAAAATGTTCTTCTGTACTTTTATTATTAATATTAGAATTGCATTGGTTGTTTAAAAAATTTTTATTTGAAAAAGAAACCATCTTGCAAATAGATACAAGATGTTGTAAGTATTCAAAAATATTACTATTTAAAAAATAATATAATATAAGAATTTTTGAAGATTTGAATTTTTTAAAAAACATTATTTTTTATACTAATAAGAAGTAAAAAACTATATTAATAAAAAGTAACAAAGTTATTATATAATAGTTTGACTAACAACAAAAGAATTATTAAAAAAAAAAATTTTGTTTGAATTATTTGATTTGATGTGATTATATTGTACTTTAATTAAATAAAATTTTTTTAAAGGTTTAACAAACAATTATCATTATATTAAGTGAAGTAAAGCAATTTAAACTAATAATATTATAGTCATATTGTTACAAAGTAGATTTTAGCATAGTATATTATATAGTAGTATTAGTAATTATATATATATTCATTATTGTATTTTATATTATATTTATTATTAGTTATTAGTTAGTTAATAGTTACAGTATATTATATAATAGATAGATAAAAAGATCTTAATTGGCTATTAAAAATATGATACAGCCACATGACACTAAGTAACATCTGTGATGTTACTATCATCTTACAAGTCCCAAATACTTCTGTACAAGTTTCATGTACCCTAGCACCAAATTACTGTGCCAAATGCTACAACACAAGAATCCCAAGTATTCTTGACATGAACTCTAAGTATTCTTGCACAAATTTCAAATGCTTTTGCACAGATCCAAGTGCCTAAACACAAGTCTCAAGTGTTTTAAGCATGAATAACAAATAATATAAACAATATCCCAAGTTGCCTTTACACAGTTTCCACTACCTCAAGCACAGTATCATTTAATATTGTTCGAATCTTTACTATTCCAAGTACAATAATATCTAATATTGTTTGAACCTTCATTACCCTAAGTATAGTATCAAGTAATGTTGCTCAAATTTCTACTATTCTCACTAGATAAAAAGATATATAATGGGTAGCTTTTACCCTTTCTTGCCAATTCTAAGTTCCTATACTTCAACCTAGACTCTTTTAACTTTACTTCTAACTTGTAAAAATAATATTCTCCCTCTAGAGTAATTTCTATAAGCAAGGTTGTTACTATGTATTTATTTAATAAAAATTAATATATATACTGTTACTATCTTGAACTATTTGCCTGCTGCTATGTAGTAAAATGAACTACTACACCTCCACCCTGTATATATTTGCAATAGTCAATTACTATATCAGGTAATCTTGTTACTTGGTTGTATTGTACTAAGAAGGCTAAACCCTGTAACATCTTAGTGCCTTCTGACAGAACTATAAAAATTTATTACAGAAAAGAAACAAAAACCTCTTTTAAGAAAACTATTTTAGAAAGCAATTCTTTTTTTAGAAAAGATTTTTATTTTAAAAACAGCACTTGTGAAAAAGCATTTTGAAATTTTGGAATTATTATTTTAGGTATACCTCTACTAACTCAAATTGAATTGAATTATTTTGTATTTTGTATTTGTATTTTGTATTTTGGAATTGAAGAAGTTTATGCTTTTATTTTCTATTTTTGAATTTTTGATTTTTGAAATAATCTTGATTTTGATTTTTGATTTTAACATTACTTATTGGCTAATGAATATATTTTAAATTGTTTAAACTTTTGATTGATTACTTGAATTCTTTATTGCTAGCACTATTATTTTAAATTTATTCTCTCAATTTTATTATTTTATTTTATTATTTTATTACTTATTAGTACTAACCCTTCTTGAAGAAATTTATTTTATAGAAGATATTCTTACTCAATTTCATTTAAAAAATATTCAAAAACATCAACAGATTCATAGTGAAAACCTCTCTTTCACTACAACTGTATTGCAAACTCTTGCAATTAATTTATCTTGCCTACAGTGTTATCTACCTCCTACCTTTTGTGAATGCTTTGCTGCATTTTGGACTTGGTATTCTGAAGACTACTAAGCTATTTCTTTTAGTAAAGTTACTCATTCTAACTTTTTAAGATTAGCTACTGCTAGATGCTCAGCTGCCTAAGTTGCAGCTAGAAATATTATTTTTAGTTGTCATTATCAGAACCAGATAACTAACTCTCAAAATATTGTACAAAGCATCTTTTAAGAATATACTTCTCATTATTCAATACTATTAATTACTGCTGACCAAAAAACTCCATTCAATATTTTTATTGACAATCCAGTTAGAGCTCAACAACATATTGAAGCTTTACAAGCTGCTGCATTAGAATCAGTACAAGGTTCTAAGAAAAAAACTAGTGCATTTATTTCTCAACAATTATCACAGAAAACTGTTATTATTGTAAAAAAATCTGGTACAACTTCTACTTATACTATTACTACTGTTGTTACTCCTACTCAAACTCCAATACCTATTGTAGATCCTAGCTCTTTAGTACTATATAGTAGAGATTAGACTAGTAGACATTATACTTATTATCAACCAAATAATTCACCAAGAATAAAAAAAGTATCTTCTTTTTTTATTCAATCAGGAGCTTCACAAGAAAGAGAAATTATCTAAGAACCCTTTTACACTTCAACTTAACCTTTATATCTTTTTTAACTTTCAACCTTAACTACACCAAGACCAGTTAATAGATTTACTAGATTTGTAATCAAAGAATTTAATCTTCCTTCATTTTGTTCTAATATTGAATCAAGCTCAGAAAAAACTTTATTTATAACAACTGAAAATCTTATTACAACTGAAAAAAACACCTCTTCAACTTTTAACTTACCAGAAACAACCAATTATTCTGAAATTTTAACTATACAACTTATTATTGAAATATTATTTAATTATCACTGACCTATTGATCTTGAAAACTTTGTTCAAGACCTAGAAACTCATACTTAAAAGGATACAACTTTAACTATTAAAGATCTTAATCTATTAATAGAACAAGACTACCCTAAAAAAATAGAAATTTTAGAAAAACAACCTCTATCAGAAGAAGAACCAAAAAGCTCAAACAAAACTATTACTAACAAACTTGACTTTAAAGATGAAAGAGCTATAACAATGCTATTGCTACAATAAATAGACTAGTTGATGCTCTTGAAGCTACAGAGAAATTACTCTTTAAAATTGTATTATTTAAAGATGATAGAACTGAAGACTTAGTTGACTGAATTAATGAATTTGAATGAGCTGCTATTGTCAACAGATGGTCTAAAGCTAGAAAACTTGCATTTGTTCAAGCATATATGAAGGACAATGTAGAAGATTGGCTCAAAGGACTTGGAGATAACTATTTTCAATCATATAATGAAGAGAATATACCTCAATTTAAAACTCGATTTCTAAAGCAATTTAAAATAGTCAAAAAGAAAGCTATATGGCAACAAGAATTTTTTAATCTAAAACAAGGAACCAACATTGTCAATACATATATTGCTCAGTTTAAAAAGCTTAAAAGAAAGGTAGACCCTAATGAAGGCTTCTCAAATAACTTTATTGTACAGCTTTTTATTAAAGAATTGCGATTTGAATATGCAATACCTATACAAACAGCAGTTTTTGATAATTTAGCTGCTATTATTAAAGAAGCAAAACATTAAGAACTAGAAAAAGTAATAGCCATTCTAGAAAAAGATGATATTTATGACATTACCAAACAACTAGCCTAACTATATATTAACTTAGTCATGACCCAACCTCAATTAATATTACAGACTTAACAAACTCCACAACCTTATACAGCCTATACTGCAAAAAGAGAAAATAACTCTAGATCTAACTTTGTACAGAACAGAGCTCTTTGCTATTACTGTGGAAATTCTGAACATTTTATAGCAAATTGTAGAAAGAGTTGAAATGAAAACTAAAGAAACAGAAACTTTAAAAGAAGCAAAAACAACAATAATAGTTATAATAATAATAATAGAAGAAACTACAATAACCAAAGAAATGATTATCAAAGAGACAGAAGCAAAAGCAGATCCAAAGACAAAAATTATTTAAAAAGAAACAGATCTAAAAACAGAAGCCAAGAAAGATGGAAACCAAGATTTAATTGCTCACCCTCATCTTACTATCAAAATATAAATGTAGCTGAAGTACAAACTACTCTAAACACTAACAATTGGAAAAGATTATTAGACAACTATTCTATTAGAACTGCTCTTATTGCTTACATTATAGCAGAGAATCAAGAAATTACCAAACCACATTACACTTCTACTATCACTTCTGTCAAATATTATATTGATATCCAAGACTGAACCTATCCTGCTATTATTGATAATGGAGCCTCTGTTAGTATGATTTTCTATTAGATGATAAAAGAATTAGGATTAAAAATAGAAGAACCATCTAAGAGCATTATTGTCACTGCTACTGTAACTACCTCCAGACTACTAGGAATTATTAAAAACTTACCTATTAGAGTTCAAGAATGACTTATTTCTTTAGATGTAGAAGTTGTATCTGCTACTTCTTATTCACTTCTATTAGAAAATGATTGGTTAAAGAAAGTAGAAGCTAACTATAACTAGAAAACTTCCCAATATACTATTTATTAGAAAAGAAAAAAAATTGTTCTTAATACATCTTATGAGCAAAAACAACCTTAAGAAAAACAACCTACTTGCACTACTTCAGAAGATTTTGAACTATATAAGCAGAAATATTTAACTTCATATGAAGCCTATGCCTTTTTATAACTCCTAAGGAAGAAGATTATAATGGTAAATGGACCACATACTTTCAAAAAAGAAACTATTCTTTATATTATATCTGCAACAAAACTACTCATTTATATGAAAACTGTCCTAAAAATAGATGTCAACATTGTAATAGATATGGTCACTAATCTACTAACTACCCAACAGACCAAAAAGACAATTGGCTTGCAAGAATTGCAAACAAACTACTTACCTGTTCAAAGACTGCCAAAAAAACCAATGCTATAGCTGTAATGAATATAGTTATATAGAAATAAACTGCTCTGTCACTTAACTAAAATTAGATAATTTAACTTATAAATATAGATGTAATCAAGACTTGGTAGAACAAGAAAAAGAATTCTACTACAGCAAAAGAAGAACCTACCATTGTTGTCTTTGCTTTACTTCACAACAACTAGAAAAACTATACAAGCTAAAGACTTAACTTGCTTGTACTGCTTGCTACAAAATTTACTATAAATGCCTTAATTCTGATAAACCAAAAACTTATAAATATTATACAACAGAATTAGAAAGAGAAATCCTTGTTTAATATAAAGTGTATAATATTCAGAAACCTTGATCAAGAATGCATTACTTAGAAAGTATGTAAGAAGACCTATAATTCTATGAATTAGAACATATGTATGCTTATAAAGTTAGCTCAGATTTGCAATATAACCCAAATTATAAAATTTGAAACAGAATTAAACATTATATTAAGTCTAACAAGAGTGCTAGAAGTCAGTATAACTTAAACCAAAATAGAATTTATCTATTTACTAAAGTCTTATTATAAGAAAACACTCAGATTATAGAGAAAGCCATGGAAGAACAAGATCATAATAAATATAGTTGTGAATAGATCTCTGATGAAATTATCATCTTATTTTGAACAGAACAAGTAAACCTTACTAAGGAAAAAGAAGCTACCTTACAACAAATATTAGATGAATCTTTTAATACTCTTATCCAGACTTTGATATTTGAAAAACAGTAGAAAACTTAAGAAAAAATTTTAAAGAAAAAGTAGCTTTTTGCTATAAATATCTTTTTGCTAAACAATATGCAAAATTAGAAGAACATCAAGAATATTGTGATGAATGTTACCAAGAGTTAAATAAGTTAACTCTTGCTGAAGAAACTATTCTAGAAAAAGAAAACATTATAAAAATAGCAAAGTTACTAGAAGAAACTGCTATAGAACCTATAGAAATAAGTAAGAACACTATTTCTAAAGAGAGAAAAAATGAAAAAGAGGATGAAAAAGACTCAATTATTGCCAGATTGGAAGCCAGAATTCAATATATAGAGGACAATTTTGAAAAGATGTTTGAATTTTTCTAAGATTAAATAACTCATCACCAAGAATAAGCAAATTATTACTCTCGTTTGGCCTTTGCATCTTAAAATTTTTAAATTATTCTAGGCAAGATCAAAAACTACCTGACTTTGAAGATTTAAAAAATTCAAAGAACCCAAAAGATCCAAAAGATTTAAAAGACTTAGAAAAAATAAAAGACAAAAAAATTAAAGAATTACCACTTGAAAAAGAATTACCAACAGAAGAAGAAGCTTTGCAACAGGCTTTGCAAAAAAATGCATTAAAAGAAAAACATGTATATATAATAGATACTCTAATACTATATAAGGAATATGCCTTAGAGAAAACAGATACTGTAAATATAGAACTACTTACTAAAGAACAAGAATGGTTGTTCAAAAACTTATTAGAAGAATTTGCTGATTTATTTGCCAAAGATATTACAGAACTTGGCAGAACAGATAAAGTTAAACATCATATCTATACAGCAGATATATCATTTGTTAAACTATACCATTACAATATGTTGTTTGATAAACAAAACTTTATCAAAGAAAAAGTTGAATAAATGCTAGAAAGCAATATAATTCAACCATCAGAAAGCCCTTGGGCATCACCTATTGTTCTAGTATAGAAGAAGAATAAAAAGTTAAGATTTTGTATAGATTACAGAAGACTTGACAATGTTACTAAAAAGGATGCTTATTTCTTATCAAGAATACAAGAAATGTTAAATGCATTATCTGATCACAATAGTTTTTAACTTTAGACTTAGCTAGTAGTTACTGGCAAGTTATAATAGACCCAAAAGATAGAGAAAAGATTGCATTTATTACAAAATTTAATACTTATAAATTTAATGTAATGCCATTTGGATTATGCAATGCACCAGCAACATTCCAATAACTTATGAACAGAGTATATAAAGAAATTGCATAGAAATTTGTTGTTGTTTATTTTGATAACATTAATGTATACTTAAAAACATTTAATAATCATTTGAAGCATTTAAGAATAGTGTTTTAAAGAATTAAAGAAGCTAAATTAAAACTCAACCTTGACAAGTGCAACTTTGTAATAAAATTCTTACTCTTTTTAGGACATACTATTAGTTCAAAAGGAATAGCTCCAAACCCTGCAAAAATTGATGCTGTACAAAAGATTCAACCTCCTAAAAACACTACTAAATTAAGATCTTTTCTTGATTTAACTAAATACTATAGACAATTTATTTGGAACTTTTTAGCAATAGCCCAACCTTTAAACAAACTCCTACATAAAGATGAACCTTATCATTAAGGAAGTAAACAACAACAAGCCTTTGAATTACTTAAAAAAAAGCTTGTTACTGCATCTATATTAGCTTACTCTGATTTTAGCAAGAGATTTATACTGGTTACAGATGCTTCATATTATGGCTTTGAAGCCACATTAAGCCAAAAAAATAGAGATAATAGAGAACATCCTATTGCTTATGCTAGTAAAAGTTTGTTACCCCAAGAGCAAAATTATTTTGCTACAGAATTAGAATACATTGCAATAGTATAGACTATTAAACATTTTTATAGTTATTTAGAAGCTACAAAATTTATCTTAATAACTGATCATTTAGCATTAAAATGGCTTAAAACTATAGAACCTAAAGAATATATTGGATGCTGAATTTTGAAACTTTAACCTTACTACTTTACTATTATTCATAAACTGTATAGAATTTACTCTAATGTGGATGCTCTCTTGAGACTTTAACATAAAATTTTTAAATAATAAACTTAGATCAATATCACAATCTATTTAATTATTTAAATTTTAACACTATATCTTCAAATTTTACTACTTATCAATGAAAACAACTTACTAATCAGGCTAAATATTTTATAATTCAAAATAGACTTTTGTATAAAAAGAACAAAAAATCTATAAACAAACTATTTAGAGTTATTAAATGAACAGAAGTAGATCCTATTTTATATATGATGCATAGTTATTCTACTGCAGGATATTTAGAAATAGATACTATGTATCATAAGATCTCAGAAAGATATTATTAAAATCAAATATATAAAAATATTAAAGAATATATCAAAATTTGTAATCAATGCCAAAGAAGAGACAAAGCTAGAAGAAAAGAACTTTTATACCCTATAAAAATAGGACAAGCTTTTGAAAGAATTGAAATTGACTTAGTAGAATCTTTATCTATTACTACTCACAATAATAAATACATTATTGTTGCAACAGACTATTTAACCTGATGGCCAGAAACTCAAACTGTGCCAGATGCAAGTGCTATAACCCTTGTAAAATTTATTTTTACAGAAATAGTTTGCAGACATGGAATACTTAAGATTATTCTTTCAGACCAAGAACCTAACTTTCAAAGTAAAATGATTAGAGTTCTATATAAAAACTTTCTTATAAAATATAAGTTTTTATTATCATATTATCTATAGACAAATAGTATGATAGAAAAACTAATAGAACATTGTATAAATCATTAGCAAAAGTAGGAACCAGTAAAGATTGGAATATAAATCTTTATGCTGTACTTTTTGCTTATCGAACTAAGAAGCATGCTACTACTGAATATACATCTTTTTAGCTAACTTATAGAAGATAAGCTGTATTACCTATAGAATTAATTTTGCTAATAAAAAAAACTAATACAGAAATAAACTTAGAAGACAGCATTTTGTCATAAGCTTTTGATTTAATAACAAATTGCTAAAAGCACAAGAATGAGCTAGGCAAAATACAAAAGCAACACAAGAAAAACAAAAAGAAAGACATAACAGAAGACTAAAACCAGAAGAATTTGAAATTGAAAATAAAGTTCTAATCCAATGAAAGAATCTAGAAATCTCATGTTCTGCAAAGTTTGAAGATAAAAGAACTGGACTATTTACTATCTATGCTAAATTAGGAAATAGTTCTTATCAACTTTGCAATAACAAGTGCCAAATTTTATAAAAATATTATAATAGTGATCATTTAGAATAATATCATGAATGATGAAATTGGAAACCACAAGTTGTTATTGAAACTGTACCTCATAAAACCTAACATTTTTATTACTTTTATAAACATTATTTATTTACTTCTTATTATTAATTGTTATTTTATTAATTATAAAAACTTAGATAGGTGTAGTGACCTAGTGAAGTGGTCAGATTGTCAACTCTTCAAGTAGTAGATTGGGTGTTCAAATTCTATTGACAGCAAAAATTTGAATAATCACCTATATAATATTCATATTATGGCAACTGTTACTAACAATTAGGTTAAAATATCTGTAATGACAGTTGCACCAGCATGACTGGCAGGTCATAGGGCATTTGTGTAACAGGTCATGTGACATTGTCCTTTGGGACAAGGTCTGTAGTTATACGAAAGTATGCAAACCAACAATTGAGCAATGCAAACACTAGATAAGTCCTTGTGGTCATGTAAATCCATTGAAATTGGGTAACAAAAAGTCCATTTGGGAAAACCTATGTAGAAAAATAGCTGAATCTTCAACAGCCTTACTGTAAAAGCTAGCCTGAGAAAATGGATACAAAGGTCATAATATCTGGTCATAGTAGCTGGACAGGCAAGAACCTCTAAGTTGGGAGTCTTCAGGATACCACCAACCAAGCCACTAAAATAAACCAGAGAAAAAGAATATCAGGCTAACCTGATATATCGATGGACTGATTATAGTTCTACACAGGCTATTTGGACTGAGAGTTTGGTAAAAAGGCAGATGTATACTAAAGTACTAGGGTTATGCTATGAAGTAGATGCTAGGGTTTAAGTTACTTTACAAGAGCATAGTAGTTTAATGATTAAGCTCTAACTACAAATGTTAGTTCTGCTATAGCAATACCTAGGTCAGCTGTAAAAATGAGTACAGAAGGCTCTGGGGGTTTATCTCAATGATAAAATAGTTTTAAGATTAAGATAATAATCTGAGTATCAGGTATGACCCAGTAAAGTTAACAGGTTTGCAGGTCCAAAAGGTTTAAAGTAGGATATCCAAGCAGAGATATTAGGTATGACAATTAGTAGAGAACCTTTAGGCAAACTTCTTAAATAGGTAATATAGAAAAGTTACATATGTAGCCAATTGTATGCTCTTTCTGTAATAGTTTACTGAACCATATTTACCATTATTAAATAAAGTCAAAAGACTCAAGAGGTCATCTTAATACTAAAAAAAAAAAAAATTAAAATAAAAACTTAGTATAAAAATTAAAAAAAAATGATTACATTTAATATAGAATTTTATTATATTATTATTATTACTATTTACAAAATATTATAAAAATATCTTTAGCCCTCTCTTTCTCTTAACCTTCTTTGCAACTCTTAGATCTTATCTTCTAAATTTGCAATCTAAACTTGTAGCAAATTTCTTTCTATAAGTACCCACTTGTGAATAGTACTTTATTGTTATTCTTGTTAGATCACCTTGAAATTCAGTAGAGCTTTTTTACTTGCTTCAGCTTCCAAATTTGCAACTTGATTTTGAAGAAAAAACAAACAAATAGAAATTGCTTGATTTTTGCTTTGGCAAGGCATCTATAAAGCAAAAAGTTAGAATATATATTCTAAATAATATACTTAAAATAATAAAAAAAAATATTGACAACAGTTAAGCATTGGCCATCATCTAACTGCAAAAAAAGAAAAGAAAATAACAAAAAGAAAAATTGTCGACTGAGGCCAAAACAGATTATCTGCCTAGCTTATCTAAATAGATAACTGGTCTTATTCTAAAGTGCCTTAATATTAGGCAAAACAAGCTCACAGTTCAAAAAGTATATACACTTTAATGAAAAACAACAGATAAAAAGACAAGTTTATCGACAAAAAAGTTTTTTTTCAACAAGAAAACTAGTAGAAAAAGAAAAGAAAATAGAAAGTTTTATAAACCAAAATACAGGAAAAATTAGACAAAATAAATAACAAAAACAGATATAACAGAAAAATTAGAATTTTATTAATAGACAAAGAATAATTACAACAGAAACAATATAATTGCTAAATTTAGAAATAGATGAACCAACCAGAACAAAGTTGCTAATTTAGACAAATTAGTAAATAAGGTTCAGAGATCTTACTTTTAAGGAAAAGAAAACACAAAGAACACTATAATTACAAAAACAGAACAAACTAGACATATGGCAATACAAATTTTGCCAAATTTTAGAACAAAGAATTGTTTAACATATATTGTAAACAATGTAGCTATAAATAGAATACAAATTAGATTTAGGTCACAAATTATATGTCTGAGTCTTTATTCTTCATATGTAATTTAAAAGCAAGCTTTTCTTTGTAAAAACTTCAATTGAATTTTAATAAAGTTAAAGGCATGGCCTCACTATTAATATTTAAAAAAAAATAGAATATAAAAAAAAGCATATGTTAACAAAAATTTAGCTATTATTAAATATGAAACAGCATGAGTTAAATGAAATTAATAAGAGACAGCATGGGTTAAATGAATTACAAATTACTGTGCCAAAGATTGCTTGGCATAGAAGTGCAAAAAGAATTTTAACAGATATAAAAAGGCCAAAGAAATGCTTTTTTTTAATATTAATTATTTCTACACTTTTAAACTAAACCTCTAATAATCTTAACAACAATAAACCCACTACAGGATCTACCAACATGGGTTACTCTATAAATTTATTACAAAGCCCTTGAATTACAGAACCTCTGTAAACAGGTTCAACACTCAGGTACTATTATATGTAAAGCTAATAATACTACTCTTATTCTTAATATGAAAACCTTATACTGTTATCAACAACCTGTAATGATGATCTGTTGACCAAAATAAAAATGAATTTACTAAACACAACACCAAGCCAGATTTTCTTAGTTACTGTACCAATAACTATCAATACGTCATGGAAAAATTGTTATACTAAAATTATTAAGAAATATTAGTTGATTGCATGTTTATCTAACTATAATCAGATATATTGTTTAGCTTACAGCTATCATCTAGGAGTCCTATTATTAGAAAAACCAGATTATGACAAGTTTATAAAGGTAAATAGAATTAAGGCCTAGACTAGAACTTATTGATTGTTCAAAGTCATTAATTATAAACAAATATATTGAACAAAAAAACTGACTTTGAAACATATTGGTGATATGAGTAGAGCCAAGTTTAATCAATTAGTTGACTTTTGTGAATAGTACAAAAGTCATAGAAATTTTGTGAAACAAAATTCTAAGAAAAAAAAATGTTACAAAGTAGATTTTAGTATAGTATATTATATAGTAGTATTGGTAATTATATATATATTTATTATTATATTTTATATTATATTTATTATTAGTTATTAGTTAGTTAATAGATAAAAGGATCTTAATTGACTATTAAAAATATGATACAGCTACATGATACTGAGTAACATTTGTGATATTACTATTGTTTTATAAGCTCTAAGTACTTCTGTACAAGTTTCATGTATTCTAGCACCAAATTACTGTATCAAGTGCTATAGCACAAGAATCCCAAGTATTCCTGACACAAACTCCAAGTATTTCTGTACAGATCCCAAATGCCTTTGCACAGATCCAAGTATCTAAACACAAGTTTCAAGTGTTTCAAGCATGAATAACAAATAATATAAACAATATCCCAAGTTGCCTTTGCACAGTTCCTATTATCCTAAACACAGTATCATTTAATGTTATTCAAACCTCTATTATTTCAAGTACAATAATATCTAATATTGGTTAAACCTCTATTACCCCAAGTATAGTATCAAGTAATATTACTTGAATTTCCACTATCACTACTAGGTAAAAAGATATATAAAAGATAGCTTTTACTCTTCTTTGCCAATTTTAAGTTTCTATATTTCAACCTAAATCCTTCTACTTTTACTCTTAACTTGTAAAAGTGATATTCCTTCTCTAAGATAATTCCTACAGACAAGGTTGTCACTGTGTATTTATTTAATAAAAGTTAATCTATATACTGTTACTATTTTAAACTGTTTGCCTATTGCTGTGTAGTAAAGTAAACTACTATACCTTCATGCTATAAATATTTGCAATAGTCAATTACTATACCAGATAACCTTGTTACTTGGTTGTATTGTACCAAGAAGATTACAACTCTGTATTAATATATATAAATAGCATATGTTTACTTAATTTTATGATAATAACAACAATTAATCCTATTTATTTCATTATCAGATTTTGTTTGTTCTTTTATACTTCAATTTACATTATTGTTATTGTGAATTAAGATGAAAAACATTATTAAATAGAAATTTTAGACTAATATCTTTATAGTCTAATGTAGTGATAAGAAAAAAACTAGAATAAAAGCAACAATCATAACACATTTACTAATTTTGATTTTAACATTCACCAATCAGATTACTTTATATTATTCATTGTCTAATTATTAAATTTTAAAGCAAGACTACTTGAAAGCAAATCTAATTTAAATCATTTTTATTTAAAAGTATTATTTATAATCAAAATTTTATTGAAAATTAAAGGCTAAAGGTTCAATTAAAAAACATTTACTTTATTATTTATAATTCAAATTTTATTGAAGTTGCAATCCATTTATATAAAATATACCAATTGAAGACTTTATATTATTTAGAGCAGAGTCACCTTAAAGAAAAAATTTGCTATTTAATATTAAAAGTAAAAATTTTATTAAAAACTGAAATAAAAGTTTAAGTTACCAATCAGAATATTTAATATGATTAAAGCAGAGTTCATCTGAAACTGAAAGTATCTAATTTTAAAATTACTGCTATTTATAAGTATCATTCATAATTCATATTTATTAAATTTTATTCTGTATATTAAAAATGAAATTTGGCTTATATTATGTAATTGTTTAAACTGGTTTTAGATCAGTTTTAAACAGTTCTTAAAAGTTCCAGTCTTGAATCTGATTCAAACCCATCTATTGTAAACTACTTAATATTCCTAGTTTTGAGTATAAAAAGCAGAACCAATTTTTGAGATTTAACTATAAATTTAGATTAAACTGGTTTTAATATTAATTCAATTTAGTTGATAGATAAACTAAGTTTTAAAAATTAAATTCAATATAATATTAAATTTTAATAAATTTAATTTAAATTTAATTCAATTTTGCTTAAGAGTAGAGGACATATAGATCATTTTTTATAGTTATATATAGTATATTAAAATTTTCATCTAAAATTAATATATGCTATTAATAAAACTTTTTTATTTTTTAATTAATTAATAAAAAAATTTTATA
>CAJVQA010002026.1:0-23253 GCA_910591915.1 Cetraspora pellucida
TGACTGATGCGATCGAGTCCTTCCCTAATTTAGCAATGGGCCCCCAACCGGCCAGGGTCCATTCAGGTTCCACAACGTAGGTTATATGATTTATCGGGAAAATGGCCATTAGGGAATTGGATGATTCGCAACTATGTATGCTGTGGGGATCCTAGGGGCACTAATATAATTAAACTGCACTATCTAATACTATGCACTAGCGAAATTCCAATAGACAAGACCGAAAACCCCAAATTGGTAAGCTACAATCGAGGCGTGGAGAGACTTGGGGCCTTTGAGTCTTGTGGGGTTACTACCGGGACTTGGATAAGTGTCTCTTTTACCTTCAATGTCTATTTCTTACTCTTAATATACTGGTTGGATACTAATACTGTTACTATATCTTTTCTTATTACAGGTAAACTGTTTATTTCAGGTCACATGTCTCGTGATTACGATCGAATTCGAATTACGTATGTATTATGGAAAAATGGGTCTAATCATGAACTTAATCAGAGTTAGGTTTATATATATATATCAGGCCTGATTATTAATGAATACTCTCTCTTTCTCTTATTCGACAAAAGTAAATAGGGTCTACGATAGTCACGGGGACAAGAGTAAATAACAAGATACGAACTCGGATTATATTTTAAGAGTAAAAGACTACTTGGATACCTCTACTAGATCACTTTTTAAGTTGTGACATCCAATTTTGTCTGCTTTATTTTGAGGGAAAGTATCGTCGCTTATATACTTATTTTTACATAGTACGAGATAATAGAAATGTTACTAATACTAACTATACTATCTACTCCTATTTTACTTATTATTATTGCTATCTAATGAATACTATATATTTCGATAATGTTTGAAATTATCTTTATCATGATACTTCTAAGGATTTTTAGGATTGTACTACCTTAGGACCGCAGTAGCTATCAAGGTGCATTTACCCTTTAACAACACACATCACTAACGTCATATTCCTTATGGAATTCTGTTAGTACTTGGATACCTGGATTAGTAATTTACCTCATTTTCTTGTGTATCTATATTATAATTTAAGTGGTAACTTACACATCTAAAAATTTAATGAATTAAAATATTTTATTACTTATAAGGAAACTAAAAATGGCCCCAAAATAAGTCAATAGTGTTCTAGATCAGCATAATAAGAACAAAAAAATCTTAAAATAATCTGGATATCTGAATGATAATGATAATGATAATCGTCAATTTCTATTTGTACGCTACGTTTATGTAAGTCGTGCTTAACGGAATTGTAGATTTAGAATCAACTTAGGTTGGAATGGAATTCCAACTGTAACCCAAATTGATACGAAATTTAAGAGAAACTTTACTCCAGTACTACGCGTACATATTATTACTAATTCTTACCTATGACGAATGATTATTACTTATTATTTATTACTATATTATGTTTTGTAAACGTAATTTGGAAAGCAAATTTAAACGCAATGATCTTCTGATAAAGTTGCCATTTTGCTTATATCACAATTCTTTATTTATTATTATTTATTGCGCAAGAAAACCAAAATAAATAATTGGAAATATTAATATGTTACTAAACTTGTCCATCTCTACTGTAATCATAGATAAATTTAATAGTAGCCTGGGTTTCAAACTTTCTATTACATTCTTATTTCACCTTTTCGTTCTTTGCAGCACTCACTACCTGACGACTGAATTTCAAGATTATCCATTTTTACCTCCTAATGCATTTGTTTTCAAATATCTTATCAACATAGTCGCAGTAAAACTTTATAATACGTGAAGACATTGATTTTGTATCAAGGTATTACAATATCCAGTAAACAAGATCATCGAAGTTTGGAGAATGGCATATATAGACTTGGCTACAACTCCAACATTATTAGGATTAGGTATAATGCCAATAAATTGCTTCCGTTGGGTCTTGTTAAGTTTCTAAAATTGGATAGTCCAATCGACATTGAATATAACGATCATCCTATAATGAGCCTGGATATAACGAACTCAAAATTTGGAAATTTCATAATCGTTCGATAAATAAAGTGCAACTAGTTCTTTAAGAAAATAGTAATTTCTATAACGAACTTTTTTTTCTTCAAAATGTTTAGTTCGTTATAGAAAGGATTGACTATATTCTTTCAAAACACATGAGCATTCTTATTTGCAGCACATTTTTTCGATATGACATTACATGTTTCGGCAATTTTTTTCTTAGATAAGATATTTCCCGACAATGATTTTCCAACATATAATTCTAACCAATATTAGTTCCAAATCAACCAACCCTAAAGCTAAATCGGGCAATTTGTGTCGAGAAAATTATTGTCGGGGAAAATGTCTTGGTCTAAGAAAATGATTATCGAAAAGATATAATATCAAATATTATGTCTTATCGAAAAATGTGCTGTAGAGTCGGTATTACAGTGCCAGGGAAATGAGTTAGCGGGTAAATAACTTCCGGAAAACTGAGTAGCAACCGAACACAGATATATAAATATTGAATGCAAGATCTTGTGTAATGTAAAATTATCACTTTCTTTGTATTTTAAAAAATTGATTATGAAACTGCCTTTCGAGCTCTAATAAAATAAATTCGTTGCAAAATTTTAATATAAGCTATCTCTCTAAGTAGGGTTTACACACGGATAATACACAACGCGTAAACTTCATTATTATATTATTTTAAATTCAACTTAATTAAATCCAATACTTAGTTAATAAATGAAATTCATTCATCGTTATCATGTATGCGTGTAAAAGTTGAACTTAAACATTTTAGAATGTAATAACGTGAGATAACAATAAAAACTTGAATGTATCGGTATATTATTAACATCATAGGAATAATTGAATAATAATCAACAAAGGTTTATGTGTGGAAGTTTTGATTGGTGCGTATATATAACTTTTATATTACTAATTTTATATGATATATATGAGAATTCTGGTTTGCAAATGATTCTGTTGCAAATGGGTTCTGGTTGCAGGATAATTGCATATTATATATATTATGTATATATATATATATATATATATATATATATATATATATAACGCCTAATTTGTGTATGGCGTTATTTTACGCACAGCAAATCTTATTTTAAGCTACTTAATGCGTATAATGATAAAGTTTGATTATCTTAACTTAATCTAAACTGCTCAACATGAAAGCCTAAAAGTATTGTAAAAGCTTTAGGATAATGCATGTGTATGCATGCACATGAAATAATCATTTTTGGCTGTTTTATTTTTGGTCAATGACAAAATCGCATCTATACTAAAAAAAAAGGTTTAAATACACATTGATACCTAAAAAGTCTAAGAGAATCTTTTACTATTGTATTTATTTGAACATTTTATATTTAAAATTTATTTGCAATATGATCAACAAAAGAAATATGAGAAAATAAATAAATTATATACGACACGTTTCAAACAAGTTTATTTATTTCTGAATGTGGCTTAAAAGCTAAAAGCAAAGAAACTTCCAATTTCGATTTTATCAATATAAATAAAGTGATTGTTGTTTTTATATCGATTTTGGTTACATTTTTTTCGGTTGTTTAAATACTCACGCCATTTAATTATTAGAATCCGAGATGATCCTATCATTAAGCGAATCGCGGAGTTGATTGTGCAGATTCAAATTTCTATATGTGATTGTTTAGTTGTTTATCATTATTGTTGCCATTAAATCATCCTTATGTACGTGTGCACTCGAATACATTTCAACTTATTGTAAATTTGATCCAAAAACGATATCGAATAAAACTACCTTGATTCATTATAATATCAAGTTGGGCGTAACTAATTTCAGAATTGCGGAGGAAATTCTGATTGTCATAATTGAATAAAAAAATGTAGGATTAATGCATAGTAGATTTCACTATTACAAAATTATATTATTTATTAAAAAATTATCTTAGCATATCCTTTATTGATTAAAAATTATCTTAGCTTATTTTATTTAGGCAATTTCTATTTATACACTACGTGTATGTACACGGGTATGTTGATATCTCGAAACCATAATTATAAACCAAATTTTGGGTTCTAATAAAAAAATTCTTTGCAAAATTTTAGTATATCCCCAAACCATTCCTGATCCTAAAGTTAACCATGTCATAACTTTAAACTGGGCTAATTTTTGTCTTATAATAAATATATTACACGAATGCATAAATCAGCAGATTAGTACCCGTGTATAAACACTATGTGTAAACTAATAAATTTTCTTTTATAAAATTTTGATGTTTACTTGAATAACTTAATGTTATTAAACAGATTATATTAACAGTTGACAATTCAGTTTATTTTTGTTAGGTCGTTTGGATCGAATTTAGGGTCAAACGCAGGTTATATTTTGATATCTATAAAGCATTTTATATATTGCGTAACTCTATTATCATAAAATTAACATTATAATAACATATAATTATAAAAACTAAGGTTGATGTAAAATGTTTCGGATTCGAGTTTTTAATTCAGATTAGAGAAGTAAATTTAACTCTTCAAGAGCACTAGTTGTGATTTAGAAGTTGGTGCATTTTATGATTCGTTATATAATTTGTTATATGATTTGCTATACAATTTGATGATATGTAATCATTTATTGTAACGTTAAAATTCAACGTTAATGGATTTCCTCAGTCTTTTTTGGTAAAAAATTGATATATCTAGGGTATCGTTTTGACATTTATGCAAACCAAATTACAAAATCCTGTTTTCTCATTATTCTGGAAATTTATTGGCAGTAATCATTTACCAAATGTGAACACTTTTTTTTTTTTTTGGTTGTAACTTGAAGCATTAATTCAAACTTGAGATCCTTCATGATCTTGCTTAATTAAATAAATGAGGACTTTATCGTATACAGTCGTCCACCTCTATAGTCATCTTCTAAATAATTACATCCTCCTTATAAGTACTGTTTTTGAAAAGTTATTGGCAATATATCTATCAAAAAAATTTTGTATGATTACATTATTACGTTTATAATCACATCTTTTTTATGTAAAACAAACGGTGTAATTATAGAGAAGGACGACTATAATTTTATGGTTAATACCATTCTCTTTTGTCAATAGGATTTACGCAAAATGTAAAATATCCATCCAAGCTAATCTTTAAATATTAAGATAATGCTGCCATAGTTGTCGTTCGCATTGCGCGAGAGAATTACATAGTTACCAAGCATAATTGTTTTGAGTAAAGGCGTTATTCAAATTCCAATAAGGTTTGATAATATTGGGAAATATACAATTCCTATTAATTATTGCTATATTGATAACAGAAATTTAGAAGCAATATCGACATAACATTATTTGATCAATACATTTAATAACATACACAAATGCAACTAATACCTCTGATAGTATAGCATTTGTGAATAAGGTGTGGTATTAAATTGAAGCGGGAAAATTTAAGGTTTGTTAATATATATTTGTTAACATTGTGTATATATATGTGTGTATATATATGTCGCATCTAAAGTTGCAGCTCCAGATATTTAAAGTTGCTAATATCTGAAGTAACTTTTAAATATTTTAAAATAGCTACTTCAAATTGACAACACTGTATTTGAAGAAGCTTTTTATTTAAAGAAATTATTTTAGATATCTAAAGTTGCAATTTTAGATATTGTACCTAAAATTAATACTTTAGATGTCTAAAGTTACTACTTTTTAGATAATTAAAGTTGATATTTTAAATATCTGAGATTACCATTTTAAATATCTGATTTGTTTAATTTTAAAGTTTTTAATTTATAAATTAATTTCAACTCACCAGAAGTTGTAAAGTTACCATTTCAAATAACTGAAGTTGTAAAGTTATCATTTTAAATAACTGAAGTTGTAAAGTTACCACTTTAAATGTCTAACATTATTATTTTAGATATATTTTAGATGTCTAAAATTATTATTTTAGATATCTTTTAGATGTCTAAAATTATTATTTTAGATATCTTTTAGATGTCTAAAATGATTACTTTTAAATATTTAAAATTGCTACTTTAAATATCTAAAATTGCTACATTAGACCTTTAATAAAGTTGCTACTTTAGATATTTAAAATTGCTACTTCAGTTATCTAAAGTTGCTGCTTCAGACAAAAAACTACTTCAAATATTTGAAATCTTTGACATTACGACTTCAGAATCTAATGTGCCAATTTCAGTAACAAATTTGATTTTTTTTTTAATCTGAAGTTGTAACTTTAAATAGTGAACTTCAACTTTGGATTCGACATATTTCTGTCAGTTCTTCTGCAATATACTATTCTTGCATGTTTAATAATATATAAGAGTCGTGGTTAATTCTTAAATTTGGGATCTCGATTTGAAAATGTAAGCCTTGCTAAATTTACATATACATTTTAATTATTAATTCTAACACAAAAAACTCTACCCAAATCCTAAAAAAAAACACCAAAAAAATATCAATTTCATGTTAAAATTAGCATCAGCCGCGACATATAATTTTCAAACAGAAACTATATGAATTTTATTAGAAAATATATATTAATTATGGTGCCCTACTCGATCCTATTCCAATATTTACTTTAACATCGTTAGATCTCTCAACACTTATAAGCATATTTAGTAAATCTTTTTTATTATAATTACGGTGCATTTTCCTTATATGAGCCGTCTTACAAAGCAATTAATTGACCAATTTATGCAACTGATAGAGCTGTTTGCTTAAAAAATTTTAACTTTAGAGTTATTATTAAGATTAAATTTAAGATTTGGAAATGTTTTTGAAGTTAATTGACAAATTTATGCAACTGATAGAGCTGTTTGCCTAAAAAAAATTAACTTTAGAGTTATTATTAAGATTAAATTTCAGGTTTGAAAATGTTTTTGAGGGCATAGAACTTTTTATTTATTTAAAACACCAATAGATTAAATTGTCTTTAAGACAACTTATATACAACTTATATATAAGTGTAAAGCATTGTAAATGCGTTTTAATAATAATGAATTTATAAGTAATGGTAAGAGAAAACCTGTTAAATTATGCTTTTTGAGAATTTACCTTTAATAGAAACATTTTAAAGTCAAGTAACTTAAAAATTATTTTATTATAATATCATTTAAATTGTATCAATAAGAATTCGAATTATATTAAAATTTAAGCATTCAAATATTTGGTTTTAAACCATTTCTATTAAAATATTAAAAAAATGCATGATTTACAAGTTTTCTCTTATCTTAATCCATATATTAACAGTTTATATCATTATATAAATAAAAATGTAATAAATATTTTTCATATGAATGAAAGAGTTATTGTTGAAATACTGAATACGTATAAAATTGTATGTACGATCAGAATTATTAATCTTAACAAAAAACACGAATCAATTCAACTAAACTATTACCATATTAGATTGCTTAAGTTGAAAAAATGATTAATACGTAAAACTGAAACACGAAAGAAATCGAAGAAATTTACAACGTGGATATCATTGATCAATGCACATACATATGTGCGTATGCATCAACGAATACGCACATAACGATAAGTTATATCGTTATTCAATTAGACCTATAAATAGAAATTTCCTAAAATTGTGGATCACCATACTTATAAATAGTGATATTCGGCTTAAGCCTGCATATTTTATCTAGCCAATATAAAATAAAATAAATTGTTTACAAGATGAAAAAGTAAATCTGAATGATTTTATTTTTAAATTAAAAAAAAATATAATAAATAAATGTAACCAAATCTTAAAAAATATCTAATGGTTATTAGAAAATTACACAAATATGCAATATTGTTAAAAACGAATACGTATATACAAAAAAGAAAATTTGGTAAACCATTCTTTCGATTTATTAATTTATACGTATGGTCTTTACATATAGTTTAAATAAAGATTTAATATTAGAATTCTTTTATAATTTTAGTATTTTCATTGATGAGACCGATTATTTTGTAACGATTTCTTTTGTAATAATCGGATGTTATCAAAAATCGAGATGTTATCTATTTCTATTGAGAATTAGTTTTCTAAAGCTTGATTTGATAAATTTTAATGGAAAAATAAATATATAAATGCATTTAATCTCAGCTTTTTCATATCTCAACAATTGTTTTTTGTTATTTAAAATAATTCAACAAAAACAATGTTTTTAAATAATTCAACACGAACAATGTTTTTTAAAAAACTTCCGCTTCTTGTTATTTTGACTCTATTCATAGTCACCTTGTCGGAAGCTAGTTTTAACCTTGATAAAAGAAATAAACCAAAAATATGTCGGAATGCTTTGCTCTCGGCTACTTTTGAAATGGATTTAAAGGGTCAGATGTCATTTTATCAAGACCAAGAAGGTCAAGTATGGTTGTCTGGTACATATCAATCTGGATTTCAAAAACCAGGTAGCTGGGATTATTGTTGGACACTTCAAAATGGTTGTGGAGAGATTATTTATAACCTCACTGATCAATTAAACATGGAGTATACAAAAGGTAGTGGTTGTAATGGTTATGATGATTCAAAATCGAGTTATAAAAGGAGAGGTGGTTATCTTGATAAGAGACATCATAAAGAAGAATGTGAAGCTGGGGAATGGGGTACTAAGCCTTGGGTGGTTAAAGTGGGTGATTTAACATGGGATTGTGGTAAAGATGGAGGTTTTAAATATCAAACCTGTGAAGGAAAAGATATTTATAAAGATAAGGTGGTTGATTATACTAAACAAAAACTGCCAAAACGGCTTAGTGATCAAGGATCTACAAGTGGTATCTACTTAGTTGTTGATGGTCAAAGTAAATGGGGAAAACGTGCTACTATAAATTCGCCCGCTGCAATTAACGTAAATAACGAGGGCAACGTTGTGGCGCCGCCACCTCCAGCACAACCAGCTCCAGCACCGCCAGCCCCTGCCCCTGCACCGCCTGCTCCTGCACCAGCACCACCAGCTCCTGCACCAGCACCGCCTGCTCCTGCACCGGCACCGCCTGCTCCTGCACCAGCACCGCCTGCTCCTGCACCAGCACCGCCTGCTCCTGCACCTGCACCACCAGCTCCTGCACCTGCACCACCTGCACCAGCACCTGCACCACCAGCTCCAGCACCACCTGCTTCAGCACCTGCACCGCCGGCGCCGGCAACCGCTGCGCCAGCAACCGCTGCAAATACTGCATCCAATACTCCTGGACTCTCGATAGAAGCAGTACCCGGATCCGTTACAGTGGAATCAAATACTGCACCACCACCAGTAACAGCAGCAAATACTGCAGTAACATCAAATACTGCACCACCAGCCCCACCACTAACTATTGCACCACCACCATCGAATACTGCACCACCAGCCCCACCACCACCATCATCTACTCCTGCACCAGCACAACTACCACCCGCACCAGCATCACCACCATCAGCTACAATCGCAGCAGTACCTCCACCATCAATTACTCCCGAATCTGTTGCACCTCCACCAGCAGCAACTGCTGCTCCAGTAGCGCCTGCTGCACCTGCAACAACAGGATAGAATAAAATATTGTAGATTTTTTATCATTTTAATTGGCTGATTTTCGATTATGATATTTGAACTTTTCATAATGTACATATTGAGTGCAAATTTTTGGTATAAAAACAATTATTGGGTTTTAGGACTATCACTTAGTGTTAGCATCAAAGTCTTATAAAGAATTTTACTTCTTGTATTTATGCTTTTATTAATAAAAAATTATCGACATTATACATATAAAAATAGTCTCTTTACTACTTTGAATTGAAATCAGTATGAATATCGTTCTAAATTAAAGTTGTTACGAAATTATATCATACCACTTTTTTTCTTCATTTTTCACTCACGAAACATTGAATTCATATTAATTTCTAATATTCAACATTGTACTGCTTTAAATATCCATCATGACAATTGTCTATAACAATTAGAGGTCGGAACCGGTTTTAATAATTCAAGTTTATCACAATTTATCAAAATTTAATTGGATAAATTGATGTGATAAGCATCAATTTTGATAAGTTAATGTGATAAACTCGAATAATTAAACCGGTTCCTACCTCTAATAACAATCAAACAATATCATTAGCGTCCAACTCAGCCGGCTAAATCGACAGAACTGACTTATAATACTATTATATACTTCATGAATATTCTACTAAAACAAAGTATCATATGATGGTACTTGGGTAGACAAAAACATAAATACATTAGGCTAAAAAATCATATTAGAAAACTTGTATATAAACTTCTTTTTAGTTACATGTCTTTTACAAAAACTTTCATGGTTTTGTTGGCTATAAATATCTAACACCTTATTTTAGAGAAAACAAATTCTAACAATGTAATATTGCAAAAAAATTAATAATAGTTCTGCATAACATCTTGAATTTGCATAAATCTCAATGAAAGATACTTTTAAAATTCAACTAGCAAATACATACATGCATAAATAAATTCAAAAAAGATTTTTTTCCAATTTGCATCCATGAAATTTTTTTTTGGTTATATTAAAAATCCGTCCAATAAATACCAATTTTTTGGAACTGTATTTGTTGACAGGTGAATTATGTACTGGCGGATGATCTGGTATTGTAAAATAATTTTTTATATGTTACACACAGGATGAAGGATCAGTCGTGTAACATGGACGATTCCTCCTGTTGTATTTGTTACGGATACGATGTGAAATTATTTAGTTGTTGATGATATATTAGGTAGTATTTGGTTAATATTATTTGTTTATTAGTTATGTAATTTTTGTTAGGAAAATCAATTTAGAGAACAAACAATAGCAATGCGTAACTAATGAAAAGAGTCAATGATTATTATAAGTTGTAACGTGTCACGAATGATGAAGAGAGGCTAAATACAAATATATTTTTCTTTGTTTTGAATAATTTCCATCTGTGAATATTTTTCTTAATAATTGTACGAGTGAGATTTAATAATGATGCATTAAACAGATGAAGAAATCAGATATTAATAGTCAATTTATTTTTAAGAGAAATTCCATTTTCACTAGGTTAAAAGGCAATCTGATAAACTATACATTTACCTAACTAAAATTAATAGTATTCGTAAAGACTTTGGGTATTATAAGATTTCTTATTTTTAATAAATGTTACTATTATCATAAATTAATTAATATTATGAAATGTGTGAAGTTAAAGACACTTATGTTGGTTACGGGTTAACTTCTTGAAGTACATTTTTTTGAAATACCATTTTACGAAGTCATAATACTAACAATCCATTTTATTAACAGGACATAAATGGGTCTTTGTCATTTCACTAACAATCAATTCACCAATAAGTTTTTTTAAAAGCTACACTAAACATTCATAGGTCGGTGGCACAGTGGTTAGTCCTGGGTTACAATCGCAAAGTCACAGGTTCAAATCCAACCGGGAGACAAGGTTCTGTTAGAACCATGATTGGAAATGATCTTCGAGGACCCTTTCTGTTAAAAAAACAAAGACCCATACATCAGAATGTGGTCCGCCAACATAACCACAGGGTCAGGGACGACCAAATAAGGTGTAATCCGTCAACAAAGAATACTAAAATTGAGTAAACACAGTTTAAAAGAATTAACATATAACAAGAACAATGAGGTCATGGCAATAAGGAACTGCGGACTCCAAAATAAGGGTCCTACACTGTGGGATCAGGGACCTGAGATATTACTAAGGTGATAGACTTACTGCTACATGATATGAAGAGACTGGGAACATCACAGATGATATATGTAGCAATAAAGTGAGTTAACTTGTAGGGACTAAATAATATAGAGATTGTGATTCGGAAATCGGCGAGTCTGTCGCTAAACTAATCCAACTCTCGCGTAACCTACGGCGGTTAAGTCGAAGAAGGCGTGTTAGATTTGGCTGGTGGTTTTCATCCGTAGGTAAGTACTGGTCTCCTCTTGGTGTCATTCCTTCAACCTATTCTTATTCTACTTCCTGTCTTCTCTTCTATACCTCAACCCGGGATTACTCTTCGTCAAATTGGGGTTGAAACTCTTCTATTAGGTTAACGGTTTGATCACGCGACCTACGGCGAGCGATCGATTTGCGGTTTAGTGATTTATGGACGAACGATTATGTTAGGATGGTATTAACGATAGTTTATTAGTCTGTATAGGGTAATACTTTCACTTTTATTAGGGTTGGGTAATTAGTTGTATGAAATTGTATTTTTATTTGGTTCTGAGGGATCTCTCGTTCCCAAGACAAAAATGCCCTTTATTTTTAATAAACGTTTTATTTACATTTGCAATTAATTTCTTTCATAAACGCAATATATTTCTTATACTCTATATCCTAACTAAATCTAATAAAAAGCTAATATTTCGTTTAACGCATATGTAGGCCAAGTCGTAGAAGCGACGTTAATAACATCAGTGGCATTTCCATCATTTTCGTGTGACCTTGGATCGGGTCAGGATCATCGCTTCGATACGGACACCAAAGATCCCGAAAATAGATCAATAGCTGTTCATTAATTTTTGCTGAATGATGATTTTGGTCTTAGTAAATAAGAGAAATTATAAGATATTTAAGAATCTTTAGAATCATGAAGGTAGGTAAAAAAAAGTTAGACTAATCTTTATCCTAATTCTATTCTTTTTTTCAATTTTATAGTAAGACTTCTTTGTCTTATAGTTTTTATTAAGTGCTTTGTTAGTTTCTATCAATATAAAAAGGGGTATTATATTTTGCATATCAATAAGGTTACATTTAGTTACATGTACAATTTTAATTATCGTTTATTTAAGGGTTTTGCTTACAAGTTACTTACTAATTGTTATACTTAGAACCTAATTGTAAATTATCTATTTAAAGTTTTAATTTATCCTTAAAGTCAATTTTTTTTAACAAATGTTAATAACATTCTCTATATTTCTTATTATAGTAGTATTTACATTTTGTTATACTGGTTTTATTTTAAAACTTTCTTACATCTAATATGTACTTTTATTTGAATTTTTATAGGATTTTATATACAATTATAGGTATTAATTTTTGGTTATAATTATTTATCTTTAATCAAACTTAAATTATTGATTTTGTCTATAAAGAAACAGAAACTTAATAACTAAGTTAAAATCAATCTAATTCTATACTGACTCTAATAATAATTAAAATTAAATTGTTACTAAAATAAATAAGTTATCATTAAATAAAATATCAATAAAACAAACAGGTCTTATTGAGAAATTTTGAAATATTTAAATAAAACTTTATTTAATAATACTTGATAATAAAAATTTTATTAAAAAACTCTTTTTAATAATTATCTAAATCAAGTAAATATTGAAAATAGATTAAAAACTCTGGTCTTAAAATGAATAATATTTTTAATTTTACATTAAATAAACTTGTTATCAACAATCTCAAATGTATAATTTACTGAGAAGTAGACAAAATTTGAGTAATTCTTATCTTAAATTTAGACACTTGTTTGATATACTTTTTTAAATATCTAATATCTGAATAGAAAGATATTTTGAAAATAAAAAAAAAGATAAAAACAATTTTCTAATCAAAAATATTAAACAAAAAGAAAAAAAATAACTAAAAAATTCTTCTTAATTTAGATTTTGTAATAATACATTAAACTTTTATATCTTTTTTTTTGTAAAAACTAGAATTTAGCTTATTTTTATCAAAATATTATTACTGTATATTATTTTTTTTGTACTTATATATTTATTTGAATATTAAAGAACACAATAAATATATAGATTTACCAATATATAAAGTTTATTAAAAAAAAAATTTAAATTGAAAAAACCAAAAATTTGTTAAGATATATATATTTCAAAACTTGTATATAATATTTTTTAAAAAAATAGATTTGAAATTTATAAAGAATTGGATTATTTAAATAAAAAAATTCTAAGTCCTTAGTATAATATTTTAACTTTTCAAAAAATTTTATATAAAAAAAAACTAGTTTAAACATTATTTCATATGTGAATATTAATTTTATTCAAATTAAAAAAATTTAGTAAGGGTGTGGCATATTATAGCAACTGTTACTAATGATTGAATTAGGATATCTATAATGATAGTCATACTAGCATAACTGGCAGGTTATAGGCATTCATGTAACAGTTATATAACATTGTTCTTTGAGACAAAGTTTGTAGTTACATAAAAAAATACAAACAAACAATCATCAATGCAAACATTAGATAAGTTCTTGTGGTCATGTAAATCTGTTAAAATTGGGTAACAAGAAATCTATTTTGAAAAACTCAAATAGAAATCTTTGACAGCTTTACTATAAAGGCTAGTTTGAAGAAATGAATATCAAGGTCATAGTACTTAGTCATAGTAGCCAGACAGATAAAAATCTCTAAGTTGAAAATCTTGGAAGTACTACTAACCAGACCATTAGAATAAACCAGAGGAAAAGGATATTAGGCTGACCTGATATACTGATAGACTGATTATAGTTTTATACAGACTATTTGTATTAAAAGGTTGATAAAATGATAGATAAAAAGACAGAGATATACTAAAGTACTGGGCTTATTCTATGAAGTAGAAGCTAGAATTTAAGTGAACTTTATAAGGACATAGTAGTTTAATAATTAAGTTATAACTGCAAGTGTTAGTTCTGTTATAATAATATCTAGGTTAGTAATAAAAATAAATACAGAAGCCTCTGAAGATTTATCTTAAAGATAAAATAGTCCTAAGGTTAAGATGATAATTTGGGTATTAGGTATAATCTAGTAAAGTTAACAGGTTTGCAGATTCAGAGGTTTTAAAGTGGAATATTCAAGCAAGAATATTAGATACAGCAATTGGTAGAGAATCTTTAGGTGGACTTCTTAAATAGATAATATAAAAAAGTTACATATATAGCTAATTGTATACTCTTCTTATAATAATTCACTAAACTATATTTACTATTGTTAAATAAAGTCAAAAAACCCAAGAGGTCATCTTAACACTAAAAAAAAAACTAGTTATTAGAAAATAACTATAACTCAAAATAAATATAAAATTATTTTAATAAACAAATAATTATAAAAATAAAGTTTAATTTTATTAGTAGATTTTTTCATTTTTGTTATAGATTAGTTTTTTTTTTTAGTTTTTTTTTATTTTTTATTTTCATAACAGCAAAGAATTTAATAAAATAGTATTATAATTACTTAAGTAAAAAAAATAATAATAATAAAAATTATATTATAATAGTATTTAATTTTATATTATAAGATACAGTAATTTGAAATAATTAATAAGTTGTTAACTCTTAAGTAATAGAACTAGTATTAAATTCTATTTATAATAAAGTTTAGAAATTATATTTATATTATAACAAAATTATTTTTTAATAATTAGTTGAATTGGTATATTTGTAATTTTAAGTTATACTATTTTGAATAAGAGTTTAAAGAATTATTACTTATTATATAGATATAGAATTAAAGAAAAATATCAATTAATTATATTTTATATTCTTAAAACTAATTTTTTAATAATTAATAATTAGATATGACAACTTAATGAAGTAGATAAATTATTAATCTTCAAGTGGTAAGTTATAAGTTCAAAACCTACTAATAGTAAAAATTTGAATAATAATCTATATAATATATAAATAGTATTATAGTAATAATATTTTAACAATTAGTTAAAATAAGATATTTGTAATTATGATTACATCAGCATGATGGCCAGGTCATAAAACATTTGTGTAATTTTAGTTATACAGAGGGTTGCAAACTGGTACTAAATAGTGCAAGCCTAAAATAAGTCCATGTAGTTATATAAATTTATAGAACTAGAAAAAATTAAAGCATACTTAAAAATTTTGATTAAAGAAATAGCATAAATCTTTGATAGTACTAGTATAAAGACTAGATCTAGGAAATAGATATCAATATGAAAGAATTAAGCAGGCAGAAATTTTAAATAAAAGATACTATCAATTATACTATTAGAATTTAAATCAAAGAAAAAAGATATTAGGTTAGTTTTGATATACTAAGAATAGGTTATAATCCTACTAAAGTATCCAAATTAAAAGTCTAAAAACAAAAGCAGAAATATACTAAAAGTACTAGAGATATATTATAAAGTTAGTGTTAAAATCTGGATGAACTCTGCAAGAGTAGCCTTTGGTAATATTCTGTAGAATAAATAGATTGTTAAAAAGATGAGCCTCTTGCATCTTACTAACAAGTGTTATATTTTAAAATGTGTAATGGCTTAGAAACTAATACAAAAAAAATAGATACTATACTGCTCAAATAGTATGCTAGTTAACTATATACAGAAGATATAGTAGTAGTATATAAATAATAGAACTGATAATTAATAAATTTAAATGAACAATCTCCTAATAGGTTATAAATATAACATTTAGTGTAAAACCTTTGAGTGAACTACTTAAATAGGCAACCAAAAGATATACATATAACTAGTTGTACTCTTATCTCTGTATAAAATAGTTATAATAACTAACATCAATAAAACTTAATAAAGTATCACTATAAAGTATAATCTTTAATAAAAAAAATAATAATAATAAATAATTAATAATTTATTATATAAATCTTGTATATTTTATAAATTTCTTATATTTTTTATACACCTTTTGCATAATTATACATATATATATTTTTTTAATATTAATAGTAAGCTATATTTTTATTTTTATTAAATATTTAATTGAAATTTTATATAATGTATAATTTTGTTTTTAAAATATTATAGAAAGAATAGAAGCTTAGACTAATTTATCTATAATCTAAACCAACTGAAGTGGCCAAAACTTATCTAGATTTGAGTATTAGTTTATATATAAGAGATTAGTTTAATATTTAATCTATTGAATATATTAAGAGTTTATTTTTAAACTAATAGAATTGAACAAAAGAAGACATAATAGGAGCAAGAGTTTAATAATAAGTTGTATTTGGAAGTTTGAGTTGTAGATCTTAAAATACAATAGTGAATTCAAATTTTATAATAAATTTGTTAATTAAGATGAAGTAAAAACTTTATAATAAGTGTTGTTGCTACTTTTTTAGATGACAAACTTGTAATAATATAGATAAGTTTATTTGGTATTAGATCTGTTAAAGTTAAGAAAATTAAAGATATATTTGATATACTGTAAATAGTTATACTAATTAGCAGCTTAATTTGGTTATATAATTTAATTATAAAATTTGATATAGAGACAAGTATATTAGTGTTGAAACTATATTTTAGTAAAGTGTTTATAAAATTGTATAGTAATTGATAAGATGTACAGATTTTCTAGTGAAAATAATAACTGGTTTAATAATATTTGATAACAAATTGATAAATATAAATGATATTATTTATATAAAATATGTGAAGTAAGAAGATTATCTAGTAGAATTTTAATTCTGAAAGACTTAAAAGTAGAGAATTGAAAGCTATATAAGAAGTTTAAGATTTTTTAATTATTGTTAATATATAGTCAGATAGCTTGCTAATTAATTTAATTAAGAAATTTTGAAAGTAATTTTTTGTAATCCATAATGTATAAATATATGTATAACATATTGTATAAATATTGTGATGGATAAGTAGTTTTAAGAAAAGGTTTTCAAAGTTTAAAGTATATACAGAATTGTAAATATTATAAGATATAAAGAAAAGATATAACAAATTATAATGATTAGATGTAAGTTAATTTGCAAAATTATTGTACTAATTATTTTGATGAGCAGTAACTTTTTAAAAAATAAGGTGAATATTATATAATTTTATAAAGTTAATAAATATATTTCATACTAAGATATATGTAGAATAAAATATGAGTTGAGTTTGAAAAACTGTTATATTTAGAAATTACAGACTGTGAGTTAGTATATATATATAATATATAATACAGTTCTAAAAACAGTAATAAGAGCAGATAAAATAGCAATAAGTTTAGACTTAAATAAGCAAAACCAGTATTTTGGTTGGACTTGAAATATGTACATATAGCATTGTGTAAAATTTGGGTCTATCTAATATCTATAAAGTGATGTAATATGTTCAGATTGACAATTAAGTTATTTGTATAAAAGTAAAGTTCTAATAATTATATATTGTAGTTGACAAATTGTTGATAATTATCTGTTAAAATACTAGGTTCAAAAATAGATAGAACTGAGTATATTATAATATTAATATTAAAAAGATTAAAAATTTAAGTAGAATGTCAAATTGCAGTAGAGTATATAAGTTCAAGATAGTTGGCATTAAAGTTAAAGTTTTATTGTATATATTAACTTAATCAAAAAATCTTGTAAAAAGATTAATAAGAATTTTTTTTTAAAAAATATTAAGATGAATACTTGCAACCCAGAATTTTATTAATAGTATATTTGGCTAATAGTTACATTACAACTACTAAAGGCAATTATAGAAAGAGTGTACAACTAGTCACTTGTACAACTTTAGCTATTTTCTAATTTAACTAGTTCACTCAAAGGTTCTACACTAGCTGTCATATCTGAAACCTGCTTGTAGGCTTCTTATTTAACTACTCTAATTTCCATATCTACCTACTTATCTCTGCCTACCAATGACTCTATCTGATGCTAGTAAAAATATGCCATAGTCACTAAGTCTTTAAAGCAGTTCTTTGAAACCTTTGATTTTGTACTAAATTTTCTAGAATCTTCTGTATCCCATTCTTATAGCTGACTCAGTATCACTATGACCAAGACCAATACTGGCAGTTAGGGCATACTATTGAACTGCTATGTCTATATAGAGTTTACCCCAACCTCAGTACTAACTTCACAATATATTCTTACTACTTTGGTATTCAATTCAAGTTCTATCAAACTGCTATTTCAAATAGTCTAAAAAGATAGATTGTAACCATATATCTCTGGTTTACATGTTTATTAGCATGTACTCTTTTTTTCCAAAATCCAAAAATTCTGGCAGCCTGGTTGGTTTATCTGGCCTCTTCTCAAAGACCAGCAGATTTTCCTGGTTTTACAAGTTCTAGCTCTATTTTATAAATCTAGTCTTTACAATAGTACTGTCAAAAATTTAGGTTATTTCTTTACTTAGATCTTCCAAATAGGCTTCCATCTTTCTATCCAGTTTCTGTGATTTACATATCTAAGAACTTATCTTGGGTTTACATCACCCAGTACCAGTTTGTGTTCCTTTATACAATGTTGTATAAGTGCCTAGACCTTCTAGTTATGCTGATATAATATAGGTTACAGGTATTTTATTCCAACCAATTATAAAAGACAGTTAACCATAATACAGAAAGAATTGCAAATTTTTACTATTACTAGGATTTGAACTTTAGACCTGCCACTTGGAAGTTAACAACCTATCCACTTCACTAGGTCACCATATCCCATTTATAGGAATATTAATTGTGCATTTATTAACAATTATATAAGAGTTAAGAGAGCAACCTAAACATCTTATGATTGAATAAATAGAAAAAAATAAAGATAAGTAAATTGTAATTCTATATAGCATTATCAGTAAATAATAAAAAATAGTTCCTAAAGAAAAAAGTTGTCTTTTAGCTTTAATAATAATGATTTGGTTATTAAGTACTGTAATAAGTCATTGTTATTTATATAAAAAGAAATGTTCAGTTGAATAACTATAATAGTTTGTACTAGATAAGTATAAATAAGAGAAAGAGTATGATTATATAAGTGACTTGTAGTTAGGTCTTTTAGATAGTTAAACTAAAGTAGTTGTTTGCCTTTAGGAATTTTATTTATATATAAAGATATGTGTTTTTAATCTAGCAAATATAAGTTATCAAATGTAATAAGTTGATTTAAATAGAGAATATAGTAATATCTAAGTTGTTTTTGAATATTAGGTATTTAGAATATAATAAAAGTAATGATTCAAGTAAAATAGAGCTTTTTGAATAGTATATAAGACATTGCATAATAGATTTAATGCAAACATAATGCCAAAATGTTTAAAGAGTTGAATAATTTTAAAATTAATAGTATGTTTGTTAGGTCCATTAATAATAAATTATCATATATCTGGATATTAGTGGATGATTACAAGTTGTTCTAAAGTTGTTAAATTCTAATACAAGTACTTATTCCTAAAAGACTAGAAAATTAAATTTATTAATAAAGTTTATAATATGATGTTGTAATTAAATATCTCATATATTATAAATATTGTATAACTAGAATGAAGTAGTATGTTGATAAAAACTGTATGACTAAGTTTAGTTTTGTTTTTTACAAGTTTTATATAACTTGTAAGAATTTTGTTATATATATTTTGATTAAAAACAATATTGTAAAGGTAATATTCTATTATACAAATTATAATAGTATTAATAATATAAAGTGCATATGTGTTAGTAATTTGCTTGATATTTGCAATTTTGATAAGATATAATGATTTTGCCATAATGAGATTGGTTTGTTTAACTAGTTTATTGTTAAATGTAAACTAGTATCTAAGAAATTTAATAGTTTATTTGATAAATAAAAATTAAAAAAATAGTTGTTATATGTAATAAAAGTATAGTTAGTTTGTTTTATATTAGTTGTAAATACAGATTTAAAAAGGTTAATCTGTATATTAGTTATATTAAAGAATAATTCAGTTGTAGAAAGAATTTGTAATAGTTCTTGTTATAAGAATGCAATCCAAAGAGTATTATTCATATAAGCAAAAACTTAGTAGTATAAGTTGAGCTTGTGGTATATTTGTTGTTTAAGATTAGTTAACCAAGTAACTTGTATAGTAACTGACAAATAAACAAAATTCTTTTTCACAATCTTAGTTTATACAATAAACTACTTAATAACAATACTAATAAAAGTATTAAAGCCATTTGATATAAGATTGAATATTCAATAATTAATATTGCAATATACTCAATTTCTAACAAAAAACTTGTAAATATTTTTGCAATCATCAATATTCTTCTTACTCTATCTTATTTTATATATCACTTAAAGAGCTTAAACATCTAATAAAAATTGTTAAAAACATTGATAATAACTTTAATACAAACATAATAAACTTTAAAATTCAGATTATTAATAACAGATCCTATTGCAATCTTTAAACTCTTAATCCAGATAAGCATTCTCAAATTTATACATAGATCTAATATGCATAAAATATCTGAAAACAACTATATCATATCTGTTATATAGAAAACTTATTATTACTTTATTAACAAATCTAACAAAACACTAAAAAGAGATATAAAACACTTTTAACATATTTTAAACAAGCTATAAATAATATTTTTAGTTAATATAAAGCTCCTACCTATTTTTCTAATATTAAATTTCTTAACTAACTTATTACAAACTCCAACCTCATAAAACAGCATATACAATTCCACTTTTATAACTAAACTGCATATTAACCAACTAATCAAGCATTGTTTGACAGCTTTTGGCATATATATTATCAACTATAATTATATATTAATGCCAAATAGTACAACTCTCTTAACTCTTTCATAACAAAAGAAGAAGTTTTTCAAATTTTGTCAAAACTTACCAACAGAAAAGCCTGCAGACCTACAGGTATTAGTTATAAAATACTTAAAAATATAAGCACTATCTGTATTTAAGCTATTACTGCTCTATTTAATTACTGCTTTAACTCAAGTTAAATCTTTAAACAATAGTAACACAATAAAATTTATTTTATTTCAAAATGTAATATATTTAATAATAACTTAAACTTTATTTGTCCTATAAGTCTTATCAAACATATTTAAAAAAACTATACAAAAATCAGTATTACTAGAATTAGTACTATGTTTTCTTAATATTCTATTCTTTTAATATACAATTATATTGTTTTATCTAACAACAACATATCTATACCAATTCATATATTTAACAAGCTCATTAAAGATGCATTATGCAATTATAAACAAATTTTGCTCTTATCTTAAGATATGAGCAAAGCATATAACTTTTTTTATCTTGCTCTTTTTCAAAAGTCTTTATAATAACTTGTCTTTTTTAATTCTATCATAAATGCTATTATTAACATATTTACAGATTAACAAAATCAAGTTATTACAAACCTTAGTCTTATTTTATTATATTTTGTATTCAATAGCATTGATAAAAATAAAACTATTACTCTTCTCTTATGTAGAATTTAATATGACCTACTCATTTCACATTTTATAACAACTTCAAAGATTATAATATAACTTTATAGTTAAAAATTCTTTAACTAATATCAGTATAATTATGTGAAAATTTGCTACATGTATTAGTAAGGTAAGATAGATATAAAAATAGAATAGTTATAAGTAATAAGATATTGTTGTTATTAAGTTTATATGAAAGAAAGAATTAAATATTAAATAAATTAGTCTAGATATAATTAATGCAGCTTTAACTAGTATTATAAACTATATAAAGTACTTATTATTAATATATATATCAAAATAAAATATATTAAATAATATAAATAATTAATAAATCTGAATTTAAATAATAAGCTACAAATATTATTATATATATTAAAGTTTCTAAGTATTATTGAATAAAGATTGTGTTAAAAAGCTTTTTGAATTTATATAATAACAGTATTTTGTGTTTTATTACATTTTTGTATATTAGTATAAAAAAGATAAACTACTATAATTCAAAGTTTAATTTTATTTTTAAAGAAAAGATCTAAAGTAATTACTCTACCAGAGTGTGTTTGGCAATTGTATACATGAGATTGAAATATTTGTAAATCATAATAGTAGCACTTTTTATTGAGTCTTTTGAATTAGCTTAGAAGTAAGTGAATAGGTTATTATTGTAAAATTAAAAGTTAGTACTGTTAGTAATTTTGGTTTTAATAATACAGACAATATGGATTTTATTGTGAAGACAATAATTCTGTCAAGTTTTTCTTTCAGTTACTATATTAAAACCTCTAATATTATGTATACAAATATTTAAATAAAAATAATATAAAAATTATATTAATATAAATATTTATGATATAGTGTGACTATTAATATTGTTAACCTACAAAAACGACCATAACTTTTGAACTACTGGACAGAATTCGATAAAACTACCACCATTCGAATCAGCTCACTGAGACGGTTCTAATGAGGTATAGATCATCCATTTCTGATCACAGGATCACAAGATCGAATCTGATAACCAAATTAATAAGGAAGCTGCGATCTGATTGGTTGATGATAACTGCGCGAAATGTTATACATATCAAACATATAGCATTTATGTGATTTGAAGCATCTATATTTTATATTATATTTAG
>CAJVQA010002027.1:0-23247 GCA_910591915.1 Cetraspora pellucida
TTAGGTTAGGATACCTGTAATGGTGGTCGCACCAGCATGACTGGCAGGTCATGGGGCATCTGTGCAATGTTGGAGTTGCATGGAGGAATGCAAACTGACAAATCATGTGGTGCAAACACTAGATAAGTCCTTGTGGCCATGTAAATCTGTTAAAATTGGATAACAAGAAGTCTATTTGGAAAGACCTGAGTAGAGAGGTAGCTGGATCTTTAATGGTCTACTGTAAAGGCTAGCTTAGCAAAATGGATATTCAGGTCTAGTACCTGGTCCTAGTAGCTGGACGGGCAAAAACCTCTGAGTTGGGAGTCTCAGAGGTACTACCAACCAGGCTGCCAGAATGAACCAGAGAAAAAGGATATCAGTCTGACCTGATATACTGATGAACTGGTCATAGTTCTACACAGGCTATCTGGATTAAGAGTTTGGTAAAAGAGGAGAGGAAAAGGCAGGGGTATACTAAAGGACTAGGGTTATGCTGTGAAGTAGATGCTGAGGTCTAAGTGAACTCTACAAGGGCATAGCAGTTTAATGGTTAGCCCTAACTACTAGTGTTGGTTCTGCTATAGCAATACCTAGGTTAGCTGTAAAAATGGGTACAGAAGGCTCTGAGGGATTTACCTTGAGGATAAATTAGTCCTAAGGTTAAGGATGATGATCTGGTATATCTGAGATGATCAGTAATGTTAATACAGATTACAGGTTCAGAGGGTTTAAAGTAGAACATCCAAGCAAATGTGTTAAGTATAGCAATTGGTAGAGAACCTTCAGGCAGACTTCTTAAATAAGTAATATAGAAAAGTTATATGTGTAGCCAATTATATACTCTCTTGTAGTGGTTCATTGAACTACAATACCGATAAGTAATTAATAAAAGTCAAAAAGACCAAAGAGGTTACCTTAATACCAAAAAAAAAAAAAATAAAAAATAAATACATGATCTGTATAAGAAATTATACATGTTATAAAAACTAATTTCAACTATACTAAAACTATTTTGACATTATTTTTTTTAGTAGAAATAGGGCTGCAAGCTGCAAATTATGCTGTAATACAAAGCTAAACCCAAACCTATAATAAATGCCATAATCTAAATTAAAAGCCAATATTAAATATATAAAAGCTTTTAATAATATATATATATAAACTAATTGCAGCTTGCTGAAAATATTTATTGTTAATTTTTAGTAAAAATAAAGCCAAAACTATTATAGTATAAAGCTGAAACTAAAATTTATATGAATGCTATAATTTAAATTAAAAGTTGCAATTTAAATATATTAGAAACATTGCTAGAATTATATAGCTAATACAAATATAAATACATTTTAGCAAACTAAAGTTTATTTTATAGCTACTGTATATACTGTATTTTTTTTAGTATTAAGATAAAGCCTTACTTCTATCTTTATTCATAGTCATTAAGTAGTAACAACATGAAATTATTAGATACAAAAAGAAGTTCTATATATGCTATAGCTAAAACCAACACTTGTGGTCAGGGCTAATTATTAAACCACTAATTATAAAACTATAACTCTAAGTAATATAAATGCTACATGCAAGAGTAAAAGCTCAGATGTATTTATTTGCAGCTTAAACCTACTAAAGTGGCTAAGGCTCACCTAGATTAGTTGAAATTTTCTAAATAATGTTCATTACTCTAGTATTCACTAGTAAGCTACTCATAGATTTTACTAACTATTTATACTATTGGAAGTTAATTATATCATTATAAAGAAAAAAAAACAAAGATAAGATAAATTAAATAAGAAATAAAATGTGATTAAAAAAGTAAAAAATAGTATTAATTGAATAAGCAAATAGATAAAGAAAGTTAACAAAATTGTAAGAAAATAACTAAGATAAATAATATAGATTGGATAAGTAAATAAATAAAGAAGAGTTAACAGAAATGTATAGATATTGCTAGAGAAAAAGGTTATCATCATGTTCATTGATGATTTTAGATATATTGAAAGTGTAGATAAAGTCAGTTTCTAATACTATAGGTATAACAATATTAAATTTTTTAATAATGTATTAGTTTGCTTGATCAAAGTATGAATTATTAAGATTTTTTTTAAGTTGAATAATAGTTGGTTTAGAGATTTAAGTGATGTTATAATAGGCAATGATTCTGGCTAGATTTGTGGATTGCTTTTTTAAGAGGACATTTTGTTCAATGCTTCTTTGAGATTGAGATTAATAATTTCATTGTTTGTTGCTGCAGATTTAAAGTAAGTTTTAAGATAGCAGTAAAAGAAATAAGATATACATTTAGGATTAGTAGGTGTATTGTTTAGTTGAATAAAGATTTGTTCAGATTGGTCAGTGAGTTTATAAAATTCTTTAAAAGGTAAGGGTATGTAGAATGTTGCTGAGGTTAAAGCAGAAAGATTTAAAGGTAAATATATATATTGTTGAATAGGTATAGTGTTAAAAGATTATTTAATATAGTAAGAAGTTAAATTGTAAATATTATAGGTTGTTTTTGGGTTAAGAATTTTATATTTTTTCAAATTGGTGCAGGTATATATATGATGTATTGCTGTTTTGATAGCATAGTTTGTTCAGTCTTGAATGGATTAGATAGTTGGTAGTTCAGGTTTTTGAAAGATTAGCTTTTGTATTTGTTATTAGTTGTTGTTGTTATTTGGAATTTGATATAGTTGTAAACTTTTTGTTCATTAATATTACTAAATTGTTTTTTGTAATGTGTAAAGAATTTTTGAAACCAGATGTCAAATTGTGGTTTGATTAAGTGAAAAGATGGAATATGATAGTTTATATTAAATTCTTAAAGAAAAATATTTATAGTAATGTTAATATAAAATTTAGAGGTATTGTAAATTTGTAAAATAGGAGTATTGTTTTTTGAAGTATTTGAAATATGGTTTATATGTATTAAAGTTTTTAAATCAATGGGCTTAAGTTGTAAGTCATAAAAAAATTTTTAGTAATCAATAGTTTAATATTTGTTATATAGAATAAGTAAAGTCTGGCAAGGTTTATAGTAATTTAAAATTATTTTTTAATTAAGTAAGGAGAGATAAAATAGTGTGAATTGAAGAGTTGTTTGTAATTTGTTTTATGAAAAAGAGTGTAAGTAAATTTGATAAGCTAGTTTTTTGTTATACTAAAAAGGATTTTAAAAAGTATTTTTGTTACTTTGGTAATATGTGAATTTTTGTTTAGGATTGTGTCTATAATAAATTTAGGTTTTTTGGTTGCTATAGTTTGAATTAATAAGCTGAAATTACTTTTTATAGCTGGTTTGTCAATTGTTATAAAATTAATAATTAAACTGAGATAGAAGTCTTTAAGAATTGGTTTTAAGAAATCTAATATTTGAATTCCAGATGTCATAAGTGTAGATAAAGAAGAGTTTTCTAAAATAAGATAGCTTTTGAACCAGTCTAAAAGATAATTTTATTGAGTTGTAGTTTGTAAATTCATTTTGGGATTATAAGCAATAGTAATAAAGAGATGTTTAAAATTGTAAATAGCTTGGAATAGAGACATAAAAGGGATTTTTTAAGTAGTTTGTAGTATGGGTAGAGTGTTTTATAATATAGGTAGCAAAAAAGAACAGATAAAAAGGATAAGAATTAGGCAAGAAAATTGAGTTTTTTAAAATTAGCAATGAATTTTCCAGAGAGTCAGTAAATTTTTCAGGTTTTTTGAAGGGAATTTGAAGAAATGTTGGATATTTGGATATTTTCAAGATTGGTAAAAAGTGAAATTTCTAAGGTATCCCATAAATTTTCCAAAATTGACCAATAAATTTTCAGAAAGAAGTTTGGATAGAAGTTTGGAGAAAAATATCAATAATTTAATGAGTTTTGGTCTGTTAAAGATGAAATTTATGTTGAAATGATCGTCTCAGTGAGCTGGATATTTTTATTTAATAAGAGAGAATAAGGATGTTTAGTAAAATTCAATAAAAATTGAGAAAATGTGTTTTTTAAAAAAATATTAGTTGGTATGTAATATAATAGATAGAATTTGATAAAATTATTATTGTTGGAAGCAGAAAGTTTAGTATACTTAGTTTATTTGAAAGTAAAAAAGTTTAATTAAATATAAATTAAAGAAATTTAAAAAAAATATAAATAAAAATAATTTTATTAAAATGTAAAAGTTTGTTATATCAAAAGATTAAGTATAAATAAATTTGTATTGTTTTTAGGACAGAAAGTTGTAAGAAAAAAGTTTAATTAGAAGTTTAAGAGCTATTAGTTTAGTAAAATATTGAGAAAAGTTGAATTGTTTGTTAGAGAAAATTTGGTTTTAGTAATTTACAAGGAGAGTTAGGTGATTGGCATCTTGTATATACTGTATTTATTTAAGTTTATAATACAATATTTTATAAACAATGCTTAAATATTAAAGCTAATAACAAAAACATTAATATTGAATTTTATATTGCTATAAGTTTCATCAATTTGTTTTTAACAAATTTAAAATTACAGGTTATCTTATTAATATCAACTTTTTATTAAGAAAAAATAGGCTCAGTCTATATAAAAACTATTCTGCTATTATTAACTCTTGTATATATTAACATAATTGTCTAATTCAAATAAGTTGATATTAACAGAATTAACTTGTAATACTATTTAAAAGTTGTACTATAAAATTTGGTAAATCTAAATTTATTGTAATTCTTTTGGCTTTTTATATATTTAAGATTTGTTATATTAATATTTTGCATTATAATAACTATAATCTTTAGTCTAACCTTTTATAATATAATTTTATATTTCTTTTGAAAAATTTATAGTTTGAATTGAAGAATTTTAAAATAAGTTTTTTTTAATTGCTTGACTTTTCTAATTTAATAACTATTAATAATAGTATTTTTATATATAAATTTATTATATTTTAGATTTTTAGTACTTTTTAACACTTGTGACATTAATTTTGGCTTTAGATATTGGCTATTAGTTTTGGTATAAATTTTGGTCTTAAGCAATTCTGAATGCCAAAACATAGGTAAAAACTATAGTAAAATAGTTTCTATAGCATGTATATAAGAAATTACTATACTGGTGTATGAAATTTTAAATACAAGACAACTTCAAGTTGCATATAAATATACAAAAAATAGTGCATTGAATAGCATATCTAAAGCATATAAAAACAATGCAACATTGCATGCACTTTTACATGTTGTTATGTATATTTTTTCTCACAATTATATATAATTGCATTGTTAAACTCTTTTTAATTTAGTTATTAAATTATGTGCTTTATTTATATCAAATACTGTAATAGTATATACATTTATGATTGCTAATTTTTTAAAAAACATTCAAACAATTAATGATGAGCTATTTTAAATTTATTATATTGTAGTTGTTATTATACTTACTTGATTAGTTTAAGCATTATAATCTAGCATATCTATAAATACTTGTTATGTTTTATCTATTAATTGTAATATTGTACAATTTGCTTAAGTATTTTCTTAAATTTTGTCATTTGTATATTGTTCAATATTTTTGTTTTACCTACATAGATTATTCAGAATAGTATCTAATATTTTGTTGTTTTTACTAATGACAAATTTTTTAAAACAATATATAAATAAATAATTTGGTTTAATTTACTATAGTATTATATTTGTTATAATATTTAAATAAATTTTTAAAAAATTTATACAATCAACTTTTTCTAAATGCAATTTATTAAGATTAAACTTTTAGCAACTTGTATTTAGAGAGCATATAGAAAAATTATATTGTAGCAATCAAACATATGCTCAGATCTGAATTTTTTAGATATATGCAATAAAAATAATTTATTAAATGAATATATAATCTAATTGAATATGCCATACTTCAAAGCCTAATAAATTTAAAAAAATGTTAATATGTACAAAGCATGCATCTTGTTAATTTTCTGTATATATCTTTTAGAAGCATAAAACAATTCTTTTTTATATTATTATTTTGAATTTATTGTTGTCTGTTTTAGTTTTTAATGCAAGTAACAGACAAATAGTTGAGTATTTCACTTAGTACTATATAATTAATGATTTGAACAATAAACAAAAATTTTTTGATTATTAATAAAATACATTACAACTGTATTTTAAAAATCTAGTAAAAACCCAGTCACATATCTAGTTTTTAGTTGAATTCTAGATTTGTACTTTTACTAAATCTTTATTTTTTACAAAATTTGATCTATATTAAAAATTTTCAATTTCATGATTTCAAAACTAAAAAAAATAGTTATTGTTTATTTAAGTTATAATTTAATTCTAAATAGCTTAGAAATCACAAAATTAACACATTTATGAAATATAATTTCATAAGGTTTTGATGTTTTATGATAGTTTTAATTTTTCCAGTTAGTTCATTAGTTTTATTTTCATCATTTTTTAGCTTAAATATTGTCTTTCACTATTTTTAAAGATGAATTTATTTAATATCTATAATTCAGATATTATTAACCTGTAGTTTTTCTTTTAATCATAGCAATAACAGAAGCTACTTAACTATAATATAATGACCATAACTTGACAGATTTTATACAAAATTTTAACAAAATACAGAGTAATTTGAAATTTTAAGACAGAGACAACAATAGATAGTATATGAAAATACTAAATATTGCATTCAGTTTATTTATTATGAAATGTATAAAAACATTTAACTTTCCTGAAGAATTAGAAAGCAGTACTTTTATAGATATTTTATATGTATAAATTATTATAATAAAGACTATTTTATTGCTAATAAATGCTATTTATAGTAATATTAAGATATATAAGAACTAATAGATATAATAGATATAATAAAAATGATAGATATAGTAGATATAATAGAAAGGATAAATATAATAGAACTAATAGATCTGTTAGAAATGATAGATCTAATAGAAATATAATATCTATAATATCTGTAAGATCTATAAGATCTGTAAGAAATGTAAGATTTCTGGCACAGTAATTTGAGCTAATTAAAATCAAGTCACATGTATTAAAATTAGTGTTTTCATCAAAATCATCCTAATTTTATAATTCTGTAATCAGAATCACATGATCTTGTGCTTATTAGAATTGTTTCAGTGAGCTAAATCCAATAGTAGTTGTTTTATTCAAATTGGTTTGGTATATCAAAAGTTATAATCAAAAATAGATAAAACTCTTAATGTTAACAATATGTATATAAATCTAAAAATAGAAGATATCAAAATAGACTAAAATTCTATCTTGAAGATCAGTAATGGAAAATGAAATACATATAGTACAAACTATGATATCCTATGAAGCTGTACAAGCTAAGCATATGGTAAGCAAATCTACAAAAGAACTTTTCACTTTCTTGAATCTTATTTTTCATTATTTTATATCAAAGAAGAATTACAAGACCCATCTTACAATATATTATATGATCCAGACTTATACTACAACCTGTAGTTAGCATGTTTGAACCTAGCTCTACTTCCACATCCTCAAACACTTAGCTCCTTTTTAAAATACATTTATTATTACAACTACTTATAACTAAACAATTTCAATTATATATTTACAATATTGATTAAAATCAATTATAATAAATGCTATATACATTTATCACACAAATCTCAACCTTTATCTGAATATTTCTTTCTACAACTATCAGACTATACTTATTATATATTTATACCCATTCCTTCTAAATTCTCTCTAACAAACAATAATATACCAAATACTAATCCAATTATAAAGAAAAATAATATAGATTACAATTATTCTTAATTAGTAGGAACTATTTTAGAAGGTCATAATGAAACTATCATAGCTAAACAATATTATAACAATATCCAACTTAATACCTGCTACAACAAATTTCTATTCTATAACCATCTACCATTGCTTTCTTATTCTCAAACTATTATTTCTTTCTTATGACACATTTACAACTTTGGCTATTCATTTAATAATGCTTGTGGCTATATATTAACTATTTCTATTAAAAATTATCATAGTAAAGTTTACGTTTATCTTCTATCTGAAGCTAAACTATTACCAAATTACTTTTATTCTACCAGTTTAAGCCATCTGGTATTATTTGAACATTTAGCTAAAATCAAACATATCAATATCTGTTTTTTCTATAATAGCATCTCTAGCTCCTATCTTTAGTAATTTAATACAACCCAGAACCCCTAATACCTTATCTCTAAATCTTACAATCTGTATTCATAATGTTCAAGAATATAATAAATACTTCAAACAGCAAGTTTGGGAAGATTATTCTTTGAATATTATTAGTATTACAAAAACTAAAATAGCAAAAAACAATGCTATTACCAAACTTCACAATTTAAAACACTTTTTTTATTTTTGGTCTTGTACTAACAGTTCAAAAGCAGAAACTGCACTTATAATTCAAAAACAACTTTTACCTTATATATACAATTTTTTTACTTTTTCTGACTATACTATTTTTATTGATCTCTTCTTTAAATATGATCACAAATTTTAAATTATCTCTATATACTTATCATATAAAAATTTGCAACTTAGACTTCAAATACAAAATACCAAGAAACTAACTGAAACATTTTAGCTATAATACTAGGTAACTTCAATGTACCTTCTAACAACTCCACCTTCTTATCTATTAAATACAAATTACTGCAATTTTTATAATACAATAATATCTACAACTTGGCAGATTATACAAATACTTCTTCTTATACTTGGCATAGTAGCAGACACTACAGTACTATCGACTACATCTGGGCCCACCTCCCTTTACTTAAATACCTCAATTCATTTTACTTAGATGATGCAGAAAATAGCACTCAAAGTGATCACAAAATTCTTATATCCTTCTGGACTTTTTCTTATGCCTTTATTAACAAAAACAAATATTCAACTTGAACTCAACAAAGAAGCTTTAATTACAAAGCAATGAACAAAGAGTAATAAGAAACCTTTACCAACTAAGTTACTCATAACTTTAATATAAACAAAACTTCTATCTCAATCCAAACTTCTGAATTACTAGAAACTACATAATACAAAATTCAAACTAGTATTATTAATATAGTTACTAAATATATTCATAACAAAAAATCTACTATTTATAATTTCTAACACTCATTTTCTGCTAAATCTATCTTACTTTATTCAAATCTCAAAAAACTAAACAGTATTATTAGACAAGTAAAATCTTTCTAACTAACACAATACTAATACCTATACATCTTAATTCTTTAATTCTATATTTTAATTCAATTTACCAACTTAACATAGATTTTATACCTAATTTTTATGAACTTATACCAAACTGAATTACTAATATTAATAATAAATGGCAAGCCCTTTATTATACTCAAAACATAAAAAACATTAAGCAGATCTAAGAACAAATAAACCAACATATCACTAATTGATGTTCCAAACTTCAAACTAATCCCAAAGCAATAATCAATATTATACTCAACTATCACAAAGATCCTGCAAAAATTAACAACATTAAAACACCAAATAACATTATACCAGATTTCAAACTTATTAAAAAATAAATTAAACAACATTTTGATAATTGAACTGCTTACAGGCCTATTGGCACTTATGAATTTAACTCTAACTGATCAGAGAAATAAATATCCAAAACTATAACTAGATTAGACTATTACAATTTAGCTTTAGCTGAATTTTCAATAAATGAAAATTTTCAACTCTTAACTAGCTACCTAACAATAAGGCATGTGTCTATCTAAAATTAGCTATAAAATACTAAAAAAGACTGGCTCTACCTTTCTTTAAACAATAACTGCTCTTTTTAACTAATACATTCAAGCCAACTGTATATTCAAGCAATAAAAAGAAGGTTGCATCTTTCTAATATCTAAAAAACTTATCTTCAATAAAAACTTATCTAATACAAGACCTATTAGCCTAGTTGAACATATTAAAAAACTATATACCAAACTTTTTACTTATTATCTTAATCTAATATTCACTCAATACCCTATCTTATCCCTCCTATAACTACATTACTTTACCTGGCAATAGTGACTTAATCTCTATATATTTATTTAATAATATTATTAAAAATACCAGTTGTAATAACAAATAACTTTGGCTTTTGTCTCAGAATATGAGCAAAGCATATGACTCTGTGAACTTCAATCTTTTTACTAAGTCTCTTAAATATATATCAATGCTCCAACTTCTTATTAATATACTCATAAATCTTCTTACTGATTACCAAAACTTTGTTATATCTAACTTTGGACTTACTAATTTTTATTTAGTTAAAAATAATATAGATTAAGTAGAAACTATAATTCTCTTATTTTGAAGAATCTACTATAACTCTCTAATCAATAGAATAGCATCACAATTTTCAGAATACCTTTTGTTTACATCCTGGAAAGCCAACTTATATTCACTCAAACTTAATATTTAAAAACATTTGTATCAGTTTTAGTCTACATGGATGACACTTTTTGGATTATAAAATCCAAAGATGCACTCAACTTAATAACCAAAATTGCTATTTTCTTTTATCATATAGCTAATATCTAAATTAATTTAACTAAGTCTATTCTAGCTACAAATTCTTCTACCTCCTTTTTGTGATTCTCCAGATCACTAATTTAGTCTATTTTTAAAAACCAACTATTCAAGTTTCTTGAATGTTAGTTTATACTCAACAATAAATATTTTTAAAATATCAAACTATAAAAGAAGAAGCCTTCAGCCTTATTAATATAACCAATACTAAGAAGATCACTAACAAGCAAATGGCTTACATTATCAATACAGTTATTATTCTAACTTTAGAATACAGACTTTATAATATAATCCTTTTTTGTACTATATGCAACCAAATCTTATCCAAATATCTTACTATAGCTAAACACAAATTTCATCTTTCTAGATCTATACTAAACAGTATAAAGTTTAATCTATTTCTATACAATATATATAATATTTGGAATATTCAACTTTAATACCATATTTCTAACTATCTTCAACAAATTAACAATCCTGATTTTCTTGATATTACAACTTGAATTAGACTTCAACAATTACAAACAACCTATAGTCTTCTACTAGTATATTACATTACCTCAAACCTACTATAGATGGTCCTAACAGACATTCATTAAATTTTAAAACTACTCAACTTCTTTCTCATCTTGGGTTAACTATCTCAGTTAATTTCAACTTAACTTGGCCTTACACAATTAGTAATAGTGGCTAATTACTAGAGTCTATTCTATTACAGCATTCAAAATATTTAACCTTTAAAAAGCAACTTAAACAATTAAACATTATATATTTTGAACAACTCTGCACTGCAGATAACAGCACTTTACTTAACTAAAAATATCTCTTACCAAGATTATTATACTTACCTAAAGGCAGAAAACCCTTTTGGTTCTTTTATTTAGAAGATACAATTTTAATACATTCTTATTATTAAAATATCTTATCACATTATTAATTACCAGCCACAATCCTTATGCTTATTATATATTAATATATACAAAAAACTTACTAAATCTAAACTCTGATTACTCTCATACTACAATAATGAAATTATTATTAAAAAAATACAAAAAATATTTTCCATCTTTTAACCATTAATCTATTACTTATTGGACCTCTAATATAGACTTAAACTACAAACAATATACAGGATATCATCTTAATTATTATAAAATTAACCAAATCTGTACTGTTAAAGTTTCTGTAATTATTTTTGCACACTTCTTTGGCAGATCTAATTCAAAGCACCAACTTAACCTCAATGCCAATTACTTGAAACTTATCTGCTCTACAGCTGTTAAACATCTAACTCACATTCTTCTTTTATCTAACTTTTATATTATTAACTCAATTGCCTCTAAAATTTTTACTCCAAGTAAATATACTAACAAATTTATATCTATTTCACATCACAACCTCTCTCATTAATGACTATCTTTTTATGCTGATGGATTTGTAATTGATATTGGTACTGACCAATATATAATAGGTATTTGTTAAATTCAAGTTGATAATAATAATCAAATTATTAATTTCTTCTCTGCTAAAATTAAAATCTGATCCTCATCTTACAAAGCAGAACTCTTCTTACTCATTATTGCAATCTCAATCACTTTTCAAAACTGCATTATTAATATCTTTATGACTCTTAATTAGTAATCTCTAAATTTAATAATTTTCAACTTAAACCAATCTATTTTAACAAGTTATTCAAATTTAATTCATGATCAATTTGGATACTCTTCTAAATATTATCAAATTATACAAATTACAAATTACTTTTCACAAAATGCAAGCTTATTCAGACAACTATTTCAATAAGTAAGCAGACTCTTTTACTAAACAATACTCACTGTTATCACTTTTTTTATTTAACTATACAAATCTTTACAACTCTTATCATATTTTCCAATAAGAACACCATTATATAAAACTTCTTACAAAGCACTTTATTAAACAAATCTGTAAAGCTTACATCTTAGCTATATAGGCATTACAAAAATGAAACAGTAAGTGGTTATATTTCAACCAAGATATTAATTGAAGATCCACTTGGCTCTATTTCAATCATAATCAAAAACTTTCATATGATATTATTAACTTCAGACTTAATCAACTAAAATCTTTTAAAACAAAAATTCTTCTTAATAAGTTGCCAACATACTTATTATATTATACTATTTATCTAAGCCAATATTTAGACACTATTTGCTTCTTTTGCAACTTATCTATTTTCTATTTCTACTGACATACTTGTACTAATACATCTTTACTTAATCAAATTATTCAAACCTCTACTAACCAAATTATCTCTAACAACTTACTTAATATTGACATCTATCAAAAACATAACTTAATTAACAAAATTCTTCATCATCTAGCTTTTAACTCTCTATATACATTACTTAATACTTACTATCCTAATATTACTCTTAAAGGACTTATTTTAAAATCTCTTATATTAACAATTCAAAACTCTGACATCTTATACAAATTGGCCTCTCAAGTTATTATTGATATTCTTCTTAATATTAATAAACAATCATATAAGCAACTATGGAAAACATACTGTATTTATTTTTCTAATTAAAAAAATCAACAAAACAAACTCTGATTTTAACCAATTAACCAATTTTTTAAGATCATTCAATCCAACTAGAAAATATATATGCTCTCAAAAGGATTCTACTTACTCATACCTTTGTGGACTTTCTGACCAATTACATTCTCATTCAAATACATGCATGCCCTTCTATTGGCCAAGCAATTCACAAAATTAACATTTAGTCTATCTTATAGATCAAATATAGCATATTATTAAATTATATATTAAACATCCAAATCTAGGTAAGCTTTGATCACTTTAATAAGTTTAGATCACAGATAAACTAGTCTGAGCTTTTATTCTTGTATATACTTTTCAATTTATTTGTTTTGTACAAATAGGAATAACTATATAGTTAGCAGTTTAATGATTAGCCCTGATTACAAATGTAGGCCTCAGTCATAGCATATATATATGTAACTATATATATATATTTTTTTTTTTTTTTTTTTTTATTGTATAATATCAAGTAGAAAAAATAGTAATACATAATATACCAATTGGATATATTGAATATGAATGTATAAATAAAATATTTCTAAACTACACTATTGTTGCTATATATTAATAATATCTAGTATAATATTAACCTTTAATTTTCTGTTTTAGTTAAGTTAACTATTGTATCATTAACTATAGAAGAGAATAAAAGGAACTCTAAGGATTGTTTTAGTTAATAAAAACAAGTATATATAGTAAAATTTTAGAAAAGAGTTTTAAGAATAAATTGGTTAATATCAGTATTAAATATAAATATATTGTTATTTGAGTTAGAAGTTTGTATAATAGATAGTTGAGTTTTGTTTTTTCTTTTAGTAGAGGCAGTAATTTCTTGTATTAATTTCTATTCATATTGTTTTATATTTTGTATTTGCTAAATAGTAGAGTTAAATCAGTTAAGTAAAGAATTAGATAAGAAAATAAAAAAGTTGTTAGTTAGTTTTTTTAAAGTTAGTTGAAGCAGTTTATATTGGTCAAGGATTATTGTATCCTGAATAAGTAGAAGTATTGTATTATATATGTTAAAATTTAAAAAAAGGTTTTGTGAATTTAAGATTTGTATTATTGTATATGATAAAGCTTCTGAGAAACTTAAAAAGTTTAAAATATTGGTAATTTTATTGATAAGTATGTTGTGTAGATTTGAAAGAGTGAAGTGATCATTGAACTAAATATTTAGTATTTTCATATTGATTACAATATAAGCAATTTGGAGTTAAGTATAATAGAGGATAGCAAATATTTAAATTTGACATTGTTGATAAATTATTTAAAAGTATTTTGTTTTTAATAGAGTAAAATTTTAGATTAAAATTTCAAGAGTTAATAATTTTAGTAAATAGTAAGATGTTAATAGTAAAAAGGTTTTATAATAGTTTAAGTTAAAGAAGTTTGTTAAATGTTTGAATAAAAAAGAAGTTTTTGCTAAATTTATAAAGTTTGTATGTAATTGGTATTTCTTTTCAAGTAAAAAAGATAAGTAAATAGAAATAGTTAAGATTAAATTTTAGTTCAGTTTTTTTAGTACTATGTTTAGCTAAAGTGTTGACTATGTTATGTAGAGTGTTGTTTAAATGTGCTTTGACTTTGTGTATAGTGTAGTTAATGTTTTTAAGTTTAATTAGATAATTTAGAATATGAATAATATCCAAATTGTTTTGTTTAGTTTGGGAGTTATGTTGATAAGATATTGAGTTTGTAAGAGTTTGTATAGTAGATAAATTATCAAGATAAATATAAATTTAATAGTTTATAGATAAGATAAGAAACAAAGAGATAAATGCTGCTAGTTCTGCTCATATAAAGTTTGATGCATAAGTTATAAAGACATTAAATTTGATCTGTGTATTATTTCAGAATCTAGGCAATGCCAATAGAGATGTAGTATGTTTGTAAATTAAATATAGAAGCATCTGTATAAAAAAGTAAGTTAGCTGAGTTAATAGATACTAATTTTTTATAGAGGTTTGTGAATTGGTTTTGGTATAAGAATCAGATATTGTGTTTTGTATTAGTAAAATTTCTGGAAAGGGTAATAAAAGAGATAGTAAAGATTTTGGAGCAGACTTATATAGGTTTGCATGAATATTTTGTAGAGCTTAAATTTCTTGAACATTTATATTAAGTTTGAAGTATTGTTTTCTTTTTTTGTGTTTTGCATTTTAGATTAATAGTTTGTTTATAATTTATTTAATACATTGTAGATATAAAAAAAATATAAGTTGTGTTAGTTGTTGAGTTGATAATTTGGTATTTTTGGAAAAGTATTTGGAAGTTAGATGTATTAGTTATTTTGCCAATATGCCCAATTTGATAATGAGATATAGAGTAACCATATGTCTTTCAAAGTTATAAAATAGAATGTAATAAGATTTAATGTATTTAAAAATGAATTAATAGATTGGAATTGGAGGTTAGGCCATATGTGTAATATAGAGTGATAGAAAATTTGATTTAAGAGTATTTAAATTATTTTAAAATAGAACCTCACAGAGATTTAAAAGTTCTAAGATATATGTTTTTTCAAAAAAGTAGGTTACAGTTGTCAGCTGTAAGTAGTTGTTCCAAAAAAAGAATTTTATTGTTTTTAAGACTTAGAGTTGTTGAGTTGTTAGAAGATGTGATAAAATTATAGATATTGTTTATTTGGTTAATTTGTTTGTGAGTTGTTAGTTAATTTGGATGAATATTATTTATAGAAATATTATTTTTGTATAGATAATAGAGTTAAAATATTATAGTAAAGTTAGTAGATTTCCTATGGTTTGTTAGAATTGTATCCTGAGTTAATAGAGTTTTTATATTTTAAAAAGCCAATTTTTGATCTGATGTATAGAGATTTGATTTAGAAGTATATTAGTGTTAAAGCATCTTTATATATTGCTACTGCTAACTTATAACATAAGTTTGTTAAGTATTGAAATATTGAGTATTTGTGGGTTGGTAAGTATATTATTGTTTGTATTAATAGATAGATGTAGCATGTGTTTAGTGCACTTTGTTAGAAGACTTGATAGTTGTTGAAGTTTATTTTTTAAAAAAGAGCATATTTGAAGTAAATATTCTATTAATAGTGCTAAAATAGTATTATACAGACAGAATATTTGTATAGAAAAAAGTTTTTTATATTAGATAGTATGAATGAATTGGAAGGTTTTGTTAAAGATTTTTTCTAGTGTGGGTTTAGTAAAACTTTTGGCATCTAAAAAAAATTTTAGATATCTAATTATTTCATTTGGCTTGTGAGATAAGATTGGTTAGTTGTTGAAGTTTAATGTTGTTATATTTGAGATAGTGTTAGATTATATTTTTTTATAAGGTAAAATGTGGATAAGGTCTAATTTGGATGGGTTAACTTAAATATTATTTAGTTGGTATATTTCTGATATATTATTTAGGATCTCTTAAAGATTATTTTTGGATTCATAGTACAAGACTGTATTATTTATAAAAGCAAGATGTGATATTTTTGTATAAGTTGATGCAGTTAAATATATTGTTTCTAGAGGAGATTGTAATGAGATTTTGAAAAGTTTAAAATTATATTTTGAATTTATATAACTAAGAATAAGGTTGTAATAAATTTTTCAAAGTAATGAAAAATAAGTTTCTTCTTGTTCTATGCCTAAATGAAGTATAATTGGGTCAGTAAGGCTGTAGGCTGTAATTGCTTTGGCTTTTTTATTTTGATATAGGTATTCAATGAAATTTAAACTTGATTAAGGAATACTAATATATTTGCCATCAATAGCAGTTGTTTGATATTAATTTTGTCAAAAGCTTTAGACATATCTTAAAAGAATATTTAAGATTCTTTGTTGTTAGTTTTGTAATATACAATTGTGTTAATTAATATTTGTATAAATATGTAAATAGAACTGTATTTAGTTGCTCCAAAGTTAAAATTATTTAGTAGGTAGTATTGGTTAATAGTTTGGTCAAGACATATAATAAAGATTTTGATAAGACATTTTTTTATAGGTTCAATAAGGGAAATAGGTCTAATTTGATCTAAAGTAAAGTCCCATGAGGATTTCTTTGGGATTAGAAAGATATTTGATGTTTTTCATATTGTTGATATTTGTTGTAATAAGAAGCATTTTGTTAAAAAGAACTGAATAATGTTTTGGTCTTTAGAGTTTAGATGTTTTAGATATTCATAATTTGTTTCTAATGAACTGGCAGCTTTTTGGTTTAGAAGGTCATGTATAACTTTGTTCTATTCTTTTAAAGTAATTTCTAAAAATAGATTATTAAAAAAGGTTTGTTTTCTGAATAGGATTTGTAAAGTTTATAGAATTTTGAATTTTCTTGAATTAATATATATAGTAATTTTTTGAAATAGTCTTAGAAGTGTAATTATAGAGCTTGTTTTATTTTAGTTAGTTGAGTAGTAAGTGTATTGTTAAATAGTAGCTAATTTAAATTTATACTATTGTTATATTTTTCTAAGATATTTTAAAAAAATATTTTAGGGTTTTGGTAAAAGTTGTTTCTTTTTTTCAGTTTATTTTGAATTTCTTTTAGAGTGTTTTCTTGTTTTTCTTTATGGATTTGACTACAAGATTTTTTGGTTAAGTTAATATATATAACAAAACTTTTAACTTTAATACTAATCATTTTGATTTCATATACTTTATTCAATTTAACATTCTATTAAATTTCTAATCCTTGCAATATTAACATTACAATATACTCTATTCCAACTATCTTTGAACCTAATATTTTAATAGACAATCTTTAACAATTTGCCAACTACAATGCACAATTATCAGAACTTTACTTCTATACAAATGGCTTTGTTATTAACTTGGGCATATCAGAATGCTCTATAGAAATTAGATAAGCTTAAATTTTAAATAATACTATAATGCATACATTTCAAGCCCAAACAAAATACTGGCTTCATTCATTTAAGTCTGAACTTATTACTATTTTATCTGGTCTTATTATAGCTCCTAGAAACTGTACTATATATATATACACTAACTCACAATCAGTAATCTCTAAATATCACAGACTTTCAAACTTAATTTATACTTTATCTTATACACATATATTATACTTCTTATTATAGAATACACTTATTAACTTTATTAAATTATACAATATTCATATTATTTTTCACAAAGTTACTGCTCATTAAAATAATTAATACAATAATTTTGCAAACCAACTCACATGCAATCATCATAACTTATCTATATATCTTATAATATTTACAACTCTTTATATACTTTAAACTTTAAAAACTTTTCCTTATTCATTATAGTATTCACACAATATTTTATGTCATATCTATGCACTATGGATTATACAAAACTGCTTTCAAAAATGGCACAAAATTCTTAACCAAGTTGATTAGCAAGCTACTTGGCTATATATTAATAATAATCAAAAAATCTCTAATTTTTTATATAGCTTTTAGTCTTCTACTCTTAAGTTCTTTAGAATTAAAATCCTACTAAATGATCTTCTTGTTCTACATATATTACATAAATGATATTATTTATACTTACCAATCTGTCATCAATATTACCAAACCAGTTATTATCTTCACTGAACAACCTGTTCATCTAACCAATTACTACTGAGCCTTATAGATATTTTACTAAAACATACTCTTAATACTGACATACTTGATACTATATCAAATACTATAATAAACTTACACAATCAAATTAAGCTGCTGTGTAGTATAAATACTTATAGTTTATCAGATACTCTTTCAATTTTCTTAACTCTAACAGGTCTAATACCAAATAAGCTTATTGACACTATTACAAGTTTAGCATCCAAAAATATAGTCACAACACTTACTATAAAGTTCTTGCTTCATCTCAACTAACAAATTTATCATAAAATCTGGATTTTCTACTATATTTCAAGATTTACAGCTCAAATTCCTGAATTTAACTTATTATCAAACTCTGTTTTACTTTTACTACATCCTCTTTCATTTAACTTTATTAGTTCAAAAATAAACTCTTAGTATATTCAATAGATTAAATATTAAACTAATCTTTTATACATAATTACTAATACTTAAATCTAAGTAAGTCTTGGCTACTCTAGTTGGTTTAGGTTGCAAATAAATTAGTTTGAGCTTCTATTCTTTCTATAATATTTAAAAGCAGAATTGTACTTTATGTAAAATCTTAATTAAATATTTAATAAAGATAGAGGCATGGCTTTATTATTAATATTAAAAAAATATATATATATATAATTATATAAAGTTTATAATTGTATAGTAAGTAATTATATAAAAGACACTTATATTTAAATATTAATTTGTCTAATTAAACTTAATATTATTTAATAATAACTTTATATTTAAAACTAAATCAATAAAAAATTACTAATATATTTAAACTATATTAGCAAAAAACTATATTTAAATTATATATATATATTTTTTTTTTGACAGTTTTGCCAAGATCTTTCTTTATATATTTTATATTTTTTTGAACCAATGTTCTCAATATTTAAGATTACTAGACCTTTACCTCTTCCAGTTCATATTTTTAAACTTTCTAAAAGTAATTTGTTATACTGACTTTTACCAGAATTAAAAGGCTTTGCCAAGCTTTATATAGAACTAACTATTGCTATAAGTTTATATAGATCTCTTATTGTTAGACTTTTAGTCTCACATTATGTCTCATGGCTTCATTTATTCCAAATTGGATTCTAACTTGTATTTATCACTATGTGACTTCTTAATTGTAAGTTACTTGCCATTTCTAAAAATAAGTTTATTCTTAAATGTTTCAGGTTACTGATCTTATAGTGTTGCAGTTTTTTATTTTTAAAAATACATCTTAACTTTTACCAGAAACTTATTCTCTTCCAAATATTTTATCTTCATTTCAAGAACACTCTAAAGCTACTTTTAAAGCAGCACTTTATCACTTCCATAAATGTCATAGCAAATCATATAACTTACTCTTAGATAACACAGAACACAAGCTCAAAAATATTTTTCAATTTTACTTCTCTCAATTATTCAAATCTCATCTAGTACTAGAATCTAATTCAAAAGAATGGGAACATACTCCTTTAAAAACTAAATTATTCCAATCTGATCAACAACTAGCAGCAACCTTCACAAAGCCAACACTTATAACTGAATTAAAAAAATTAGCAATATCTATTAAGAAAAGCTTCACATCACTTAACAATGTTAATAGTGAAGTAGTCTAAACAACTTACTATTTCTATCAATACTTAAAAAAATATCTACAAACAGCAGCTGAAAATGATTGAATTTAAGAATTATCTAAAGAAAAAGCTCTTGAAAAAATTATAGACTCCACTACTGATACACATACTCTAGCTCATATAATTATCTACTATGAAATCTGATCCTAATTTAAAGTCTCTTTTAAACAAACTAGAATTGACTATGACAAAACTTACTATTCAGAAGCAAAAAATTTTATAATTGAACATCTCAACATTTCAATTCCTATTCAATACAATAACATGCTCTTCATGCAAAACCAAAATGAACCTAAAACTAAAAAAGAAAATCCAACTCCACTTACTACTTAGGATAATAATCCTGATGACTCCACTTCTCAAAAAGAAACAGTCGACAATTTTACACAAAACCAAAAAAACTTTTTTTCAATAAGTTCTTTTACAGAAAACATTAAAGCAACTACCACTTCTAAGATTATGATGTTCTCTACTATTAGTAAGCCATTCTTAGAAGAGAATGATAACAGTAGGCGGACAGTAAAGCCTATTGTAGTGAAGGACCAAGATTATGTTGACCAGATCCAATGTACTAGGCAAATTATAGTATCCTTTACAGCTATGCAAGCCAAGCTTAAAATGGTAAGCAACTCTGTAGAAGACATTACAAATATTATCTCTACCTCTAATACTTTATCTCCTACTGAAATAGACACATGTCATACTAAATTCTTAAATCAACACAACCTACCTAAATCACTGAACCTGTTTCATTCAAAAAATCCATTCAACATCTATATTTAAATAACTTTTTTAATCCAATAAAAATATCTATAAATTCTAAAAAAACACAATCATATATTTACATAAAAACTACAGACCAAATACTATCAAATCATATAGAAATAGATTCCTTCTTTTACAATACATATGGTCATTTACCATTACTAACATCTTTCAATTGAACAATTCTCAACACAAACTCTATTGATCTCTTTACATCCAATTAACCAATCTATCCAAACAATTCTACAACACCTTCTTCCACTTCATCAATAATCACATTTGAACATACCTCTATATTAATTAAAATTGGATCAATAAACATAAATGATCTCTCTCAATTCAACAAGAAACTTTCCTTAATAGAACTATTACAAGAAAACAACTTTGAAATATTTGGACTCTCTAAAACACATTTGTCTTCTAAAGAAGGAAAAATCTTTAATAACCAAATTCAAAATTATATCAGTTTCTGGAGCTTATATACAAATCTTCACTAAGCTGGTGTTAGCATATTTGTATACAAAAAAATCTCTAAATATATTGTCAAATCTCATGATTACAATAGATACATAATTGAACTTGACTTTCACTTCAAAAATACAACTATCAGACTTCTTCAAGTATATTTCCAACTTATAAAAAAAAACAACTTCATAAAAAAATCCAAGACCACTTAATTTCCATTACCCAAAATAATAAATATAAATTAATTATTATAGGAGATTTAAACAGTATCCCAAATCCAAGAATTGACAGATCTCCTTCAAAAAAATCATTTATTTCAGAAAGCCAAATAATTCAATACATAATTAGCTTCTATTTAAGAATATCTATCACATCTTCTATTCTAATACATCAAACTTCACTTTTAGTTAAAATAACATACAAAGCTGAATCGATTAAATATGAACTAACTTATCTATTATTAATATTGACTACACAGAAATCCTTCTTATTGATACAATTGAATTTGATCATCAAATTATAAATCTTAAAATCTCCATTATAGTCAATAAACCCTAACCTTATAAATAACATAAGCATAAAGACTTTCTCTGAAAAAACTGTACTCAAGAAAACCTTAAAAACTACAATAAACAAACTACTAAAAATTTTCAACATTTAACTTCAAAAATCTCCACAATCTCTAACCAAAACCAACTCAATACCACATGAAATAAAATTCACAAAGCATTAATCAAAGCCTCTTCTAAACATATTCCTTTCAAAAAAATCAAACCAATTAAAGAAATTTATGACTCCCCATAACCAAAACATTTATCACTTTATTTCTGCTACAAAGAAATCTAATTTCTTAAAAATCATATGAACTTAATTAACTTTATTACATTACTCACCAATTACCAAACCAAATATCCAGATTGTATTTTCCAAACATTATTACTCTCACTAATCCAAGTTAAAGAAGAATTCCAAATCATCAAAACTGCACTCAACTACCAATATCAGCAATTAATCTATGATGAAATCAAAGAAAAAATAGAAAAACAAAACAAATCTTTCAAAGAAACACCTAAACTTTTTTATAAAAAAATACTAGAAAAATATAATAACATTCATATAGATAGACTACTTCTTAACAATAATCTCCTCATAGAACACTATGAGATACTAAATGTAATTAAACTTTATTTTACTGAATACTTCAAAACCAAACCTTTTAAAACTATTCTATTAATATCTGACTTCTATTCTCTCTATGAACCACATCCTAAACTTGAAATCCATTACCAAAATCTTATTCATGAAATCACTGGACAAGAATGGCAAAACATTATCTTTAATTTACCTAATCAAAAAGCAGCAGGTCCCTTAGAAACCTGTTATGAACATATAAAATATGCTAGTTCCAAAGCACAAAACATTATTCGACTTTTTCTAAATAAATATTTTTATCTTCAAAAAATTTCCTCAGACTGGAAATCTTCTAATATTTTTCTAATTTCCAATAAATCAAATTGGGACTACATATTAAATCAAGTTTATCTAATTTTTATAATAGAACCTTTCAAAAAAACCTTTACCAAAATATTCACAAATCAACTAGAAAACATCATTTCTTATAACAATCTTTTATCAAATCTAAACTTTGCAGCTTCAAAAAACTCCTCTACACATCTCTCTA
>CAJVQA010002028.1:0-23247 GCA_910591915.1 Cetraspora pellucida
ATGCATGCTTTTAGTTTGCTTGCTAAATATATAAAGGAGTTCAGTGTAGAAGAACCACTTTGACCTTTATAAAAACTGTTATTTGTATAGTAGCCTCTTCTACTTTCTTTAATAAGTTTTCCATTTTTGTTGGTGTAAAATTCAGTATTTAGATCTTAAGTTTTCTGCTTTTTTAAAAATTAGTATAATTATATTTCTATATTATAAATTAGATAAACAGCCAGTATTTAATACTTGATTAAAGTCTTTTTTAAGAACTGATACTATTTTTAATAATGTAAACCTATTAATACTAAGTAACTTGTTGTTAAAAAGGTCTTGAATTACTTGAATTATTTCTTTTTATAAAATCCTTTTAACTAAATTGTTATTTTGATTCTAAAATATTTGAATAAGACTTTTAGTAATTTTTTCTGTTATCTTGAGATCTGTCTTCTTTTTTACAGATTTTTGTATATTGGTTTTTAATATATATAAGTGTATCTTTATTTTTAGTACTTGAAGTTTTAGATATTTCAATTCTTAATTAAACTTTTTTGCTTTGTATTTTGAGAAGAAATATTTTGTTAATTTTCTTTATTTTTGATCTATTGTGTTTTTAATTAAATAAGTTATAACTTAGTTATTTTGGTTAATTTCTCTTATATTTAAAAATTAAATTCTTTTATAAATTTCATTAAGGTGTTTTTTTAAAGAGTTTGATGCAAGCTTTTTACTTAATTTTGTAATAACTTTGTTTAGTTTTAATATTTTGTTTTCAGAAATTGAGTTTTTGAAAAGCTCTAATAATTAACTGTATATAAATTTTATATAAATCTCAGTTTTTTGCTAAGTTAGCATCTAGAATTTTTTCTAAAACTTTTTTTTTTAAAGCTTGTTTTTAAAAAATTTTTTATTGAATCTTTAGTCTAAAGACTATTTAGAATTTTACTTAAATTTAAGTATGTATTTTACTAGAAAATAGTCTGAGTTACCATAATATATACTAACTTTTAATATAAGATGATTATAATTCTTGTTTATAAAGATGTAGTTTAAATATATAACTATTAAATAGTTAATTTGTGTTTTTTAAAAAAATTAAAAAAAAACTTAGTATTTGTTATCTTTACTATATTAATAAATTTTTTTGTTAAATTAAAGAGCTAGGTTCTAGTCAAGTTATATTAAGCTATTACCTAACAAATCCTATTATTTTTAGTATTAAAATTAATATTAAAGTCTTTTGCTATAATGTTTATATTGTTTTTTTTTTTTTTATTAAGGTAATCTCTTTAGCCTTTTGACTTTTATTAATTACTTATTGGTATTATAGTTCAATAAACTATTATAGAAGAGCATACAATTGGCTACACATGTAACTTTTCTATATTACCTATTTAAGAAATCTGCCTAAAGATTTTTCACCAATTGCTATACCTAATACTTCTGCTTGGATGTTCTACTTTAAACTTTCTAAATCTGTAACCTGTGTTAATTCACTGAGTTATACCCAGATACTCAGATTATTGTCTTAATCTTAGAACTAATTTATCTTTAAGATAAACCTTCAGAGCCTTTTGTATATATTTTTATAGCTAATCTAGGTATTGCTATAGCAGAACCAACATTTGTGATTAGAACTTAATCATTAAACTGCTATGCTTTTGTAGAGTTTACTTAGATCCTAGTATCTATTTTATAGCATAACCCCAGTATTTTAGTATATCTCTGAATTTTATTAGACTTCTAATTTAGATGATTCATATAGGACTATGATCAGTTCATCAGTATATTTAGTCAGCCCAATATTCTTTTTCTCTGGTTCATTCCAGTAGTCTGGTTGGTGATATCTCTGAGACTTTTAACTTAGAAGTTCTTGTCTGTCTAGTTATTAAGACCTGGGTATCTGTTTTCTCAAGCTAGTCTTTACAGTAGCATCATCAAAAATTCAGCTATCTCTCTATTTAGGTTTTTCCAAATAGACTTCTTGTTACCCAATTTCAACAGATTTATATGACTACAAGAACTTATCTAGTGTTTGTACTATCAAATTGCTGGTTTTCATTTCTTTGTATAACCACAGACCTTGTTCCAAAGGACAATGTTATGTGATTTACATGAATGCTTTATAACCTGCCAGTCATGCTAGTATGACTACCATTACAGATATTCTAATTTAATCATTAATAACAGTTACTAAAATATGAATATTATATAGGTGATTATCCAAATTTTCATCATCGATAAGATTTGAACACTTAACCTATCACTTGAAGAATTGACAACCTGACTACTTCACTAGGTCACTACACCCCTATATTGTTTTCTTTAATTTGAGGTTTTAAATTATTAAGACAGATTATTTTATTATTAATATTTAGTAATATATAAATATTTATTATTTTGAAAAAGTATCTTTTTGAGATGTGGCAACCTAGTGAAGTGGTCAGGTTATTAACCTCCCAAGTGGTAGATTGGATGTTCAAATTCCATTGATAGTGAAAATTTGAATAATCACCTATGTAATATTTGTATTACAGCAACTATTACTAATGATTGAGTTAGAATACCTGTAATAGCAGTTGCACTAGCATGATTAGCAGATCATAAGGCATCTGTATAAGTATAGCATTATATAGAAGAATACAAACTGACAAATTAGATAGTACAAACACTAGATAAGTTCTTGTAGTTGTGTAAATTTATTAAAATTAGGTAACAAGAAGTCTATTTAAGAAGACCTAAGTAGAGAAGTAGCTGAATCTTTGATAGCTCTACTGTAAAGGCTAGCTTGGGGAAACAGATACTAAGGTTGTAGTATCCAGTTATAGTAGCCAGATTGGCAAGACCTTTGTGTTAGAAGTCTTGGAAATATCATCAACCAGGATGCCAGAATAAACTAAAGAAAAAAGATATCAAGCTGACTTGATATACTGATGAACTGGTTGTAGTTCTATATGAGCTATCTGAATTGGAAATTTGGTAAAAAGGCAGATGAAAAGGCAAAAGTATACTAAAGTATTAGAGTTATATTGTGAAGTAGATGCTAGGGTCTAAGTGAATTCTATAAAGACATAGCAGTTTAATGGTTAAGCCCTGATCACAAGTATTGGTTCTGCTATAGTAATACCTAGATCAACTGTAAAAATAGATACAAAAGGCTCTGGAGGATTTATTTTGAGAATAAATTAGTCCTAAGATTGAGACAATGATCTGAATATCTAAGTATGACCTAGTAAATTAATACAAGTTACAGATTCAGAAGGTTTAAATTAGAACATCCAAGCAGAGATGTTAGGTATAGCAATTTATAAAGAACTTTAGACGAACTTCTTAAATAGGTAATATAGAAAAGTTATACATGTAGCTAATTGTACACTCTTCTGTAATGGTTCATTGAATCACAATACCAATAAATGATTAATAAAAGTCAAAAAACCAAAGAGGTCACCTTAAAAAAATATATATATATATATATATATATATATTTTTTAAATACAAAGTTTGTTGTTATTATTTTTTTTTTATAGCTTATCTAAGTGTTTTTAATTTAATATTCTTGCTTTTTGCTAAGATTGTTATCTTTTTAGTTTAAATTAAGTTGTAAATTTATTGTTATTTATGAAATTTTTGTGTTGTTTTGTTATTAAGATTAGTTTTTTAAAACATTATTATGTATAATTTGTATGATTTTAGAAAAATAGATAAATTTTGTTGTTTGTCTTTGTTGTTAAATTCTTTTATATTTAGTGTTGCTATTTTTAATTTAGTTTTTTGAAATATAAATTATATAAAGTTATTGGATCTTTTAAATTTGTGAATGACTTTCTTTTTTACAAGTTTTCTTATTAAAAAAAACTTTTATTATCCTTTTTAGATATTCTGTTTTCTTTTTTAGTTTTTTTGTTAGTAACTATAATAAAGCTATCAGTTTTTCATTTTTGTCAAAAAAAGAAGCTAAATTAAAAATGTGACTTGCAGATAAGTATGATGTTTGATAGTCATAAATGACAAGTTTATTTCTTGGCAACATTTTTATATTAAGTAAAAGATTTTCTTAAGTTAATATTTGTATTTGTTTATCTGAGTTGTTGTTAGTTGCAGCTAATTTTATTAGAACTGAAAACTGAAGGTTTTGTTAATGACTAAAATTAGTTTCTTCTAAAATTATATATATATATAATCTTTTGTATTATTTAATTTTAGTTGTTTAGGATTTTTTAGTAGTAAAAATTCTTTATTATTTTGTTTAATATTTTTTAGAGTTTTATTTAATTCTTAAAAGTTATTTAAAAATTTTTTATTGTATTTATCTTTTTTGTATTTTTGATACTTAATCTATAATTTTACTAGATCCTGAAATAGTTAGTATTTTTTTTTAATATAGTTTTCTTTTTTACAAAAGTAGTATATTTTAAGTACTGATTTTTATTTTGTTTAATATATATATAAAATAAGAAATTTTGTTTTTTAAATTAGAATATCTAAGTATTTAAAGATTATAATTTACTGATTTATAAAATATAATAGTTCTTTAATTAGTAAAAACTTAATTGATACAATTCTATCAACAAACTTAAAAGCTTTTTTTATAGTATCTAATATTGCTTCTTTGTTATTCAGTAGAATATTTCTAATTTTAACTAAGAGAAATAATTTTTTTAAATCTGTAAAAATAAAGCTAAAATAGATTCTGTTAAAAATATTAATTTTTTTAAGAGCATAATATTTTAATTTGTCTTTGTTTTCAAATACAATTTCTAAATATATATTTATTCTTTTTATAAAGTGTTGTTTTGCTGTTATTATGTTTTTTTTAAAGTTCTTAAATAATAAGGTCATGATTTTATTAAAAGAACTATATATGCTCTAAACATCTATCATTAGAATATTTTAATTTTTTGATTTGATTTAGTTTCTAAATATGAAGAAATAGGTAAACTATCTTTTCTTAATTTTGAAAATAAACTAAATCATTATTTAGTTAGTATTTCTTTTGAACTTTTTTGTTTATTATTATCTTTTTGTAAGTCATTATAAGGATTAGTTTAATATCTTATTTAATAAACTATTGCTTTATATATTTGTTATTTCATTTAATTTCTGAATTGTTGTATTTTTAATTTTAATTATGTTATTTAATATTACCTGTTTTCAAACATGTTGTTTGTTATTATGTTTATAATATTTTTGAACATGTTAATTTTGTTTATTTTTTGATCTTAAAAAACTTTCATTTTCTTTATTTATAATTCTACTTATTTATCATAACTTGTTAAATTTTTATTAGAAACTTTTTTTAATATTTGCTTTTCTTTTTGTTTATATTTAATAATCTCTTTTTTGTTAATCACTAAACTTAAAAAACTTGATATATTTTTTTTGTTTTTTTTTTAATTTTTTTCTACTATTTAATGATGCTATTTTTTTTGTTGTTTTTGTACTGTTTATATATTGAGATTTTGTAAAAGACCTTTTTTTTGAAACAAAGACAAGAACCCTTGTTTTAATAAATGTTTTAACCAATTTTGTCTTGTTTGCTTTTATTTTTAACAAAAAGGTTACTTCAAAACTCCTGTGTTCAGAAAAGAATGTATGCAAATCTTTTTTTCAAAATTTAATTTTAAATTATTATATAGGTTAAAAAAAAATCAGCATAACAAAAGTTTATAGTAATTTTATAAATTTTTTCTAAATCGGGTAACAAATATATAATCGAAGATATAATATTATTTAATTTTAAACTTCCATATAAAAATTTAAAATAACTTAAATATGAATGCTAAATTATTTTTTAGTTCTTTAAACTATCTAAATTGTATTATACACCTATCTAAACTGTAGTATACACTTATCTAAACTGTATTATACACTATTTCTTCTACTTATCCTATAGCCTCTATGCTCCTCGTGTCCTTGACCTAATAAATCCCGTAACTTCCCTTCTTCTTTCCATTTTTTCAATATTTCTTTTCCTGCTTTGTATCCTACTTCAAATATTTCATCAAATTTATTAAATTCTAATGTGCCATATTGTTGTACTGGTAATTGCATATAAAGACATCCGGGTATTAATTTAGCTTCTTCCAATGTTTTAACACTTGATACATATGCTAATCTTGATTGTATATCTGCCATAGTAGGTATCTTTGCTTGTCGGTTAAATGGGTTAAATCTATTAAGTATTACCCACCATCCTGAGAGTGAATCCCCATAATATACTGGAGACGTGTCTTCATGGCTTGCTACATCAACTGCAATTATTGAATTGGCACCCATACTTTTCATTACACTAACCTGTAAATATAAAAGATATTAATTACTATAGCTTGTAATGAAATGTACATATGTATTAGTATTATGTATTTCATAAAAGATTAGAAATAACGACAGTGGATTTCCAATAATCATATGGGGTCTTTGCCTTGAAAATGACCTTATGGGACATAGTAAATCATATGATCCAAACTTGATTTTCAAGGCAAAGACCCCATATGGTCCAGACGGCCATTAGTGCCAATATTATAATTGGGACCCCTATGTCGTTATTTTAAATTTCCCATGAAACAAATAAGTGCTACCAAAGAAGAGCTGTAAATACGAATTTAAATATTCACAGTACCAAGTTTAAATTCAGAAAAGGGTGATAATCAAATGTTCTAATCATTTCAATAGTATGTTGAACGGACATTGATTAAATTACATAATATCACAATTTTTCAGAAGTTCGGTACAAATGAAATTGAAATTTGGATTTACAGAGTTTCCTTTAGCATCATCTAAATAATACAAATCTTACCGGTAAATTATCCAGATAACCACCATCCACTAATAAGTTCCCATTATCACAAAGGGGGGGTAAGAATGATGACAATGACATTGATGCTCTAACATATCGCCACGCATAGCCACTTTTATGAACCTCCATACGTGACCACGTGATGTTTGTGGTAACGCAAAAGTACGATAACCAAAAATCTTCGATAAGTGTATCTGAAAAGCTTTTCCAGATACCTCTATTAAATTGATGACCTGAATAGGGTAAATTAATGTTTATTATCCTTATGTGTATTAAATAAAAAAGCATATAATTAAAATATTTACCTGTAAACCACGCAGTTAATGGATATGTCAAATCAAAAACCTGTCGCCATTTACTACACATTCGTGACGAAAATGCTTTAGCTCGTCCAAGGATCGCCACATTGTCTGATTCACGTGCATAAAGTCCACCAATAAAGGAACCGATGCTAGTACCTCCAACCATGTCTATCGGAACGCCAGCTTCTTCCAGAGCCTTAATAACACCTACATGTGCTATGCCTCTAGCTCCTCCCCCTCCTAAAACCAGACCAACTGTTTTTCCACAAAGACGTCGTGCAAGCCTAATAATTGACCTCACCATTATTATTATTGAACTAAACGCGGATCAAGAAATTAACTCACCTTGAAAAATCATTGCGACTTCCATTTTGTGTCGTGGGAGACCTTTCCATTATTGTAGAATAATACCTTCGTAATCGAGCTTGAATATTCATTAACGCATTTTTTCGTGGTCGCCCAGACAACATTGTTGGTTTTAACATAGCCATTTGAATATGATGATATGCATGAATCCACGAACGATTCTGATTTAGAGACAATTAAAAATTCGTAAACGTATGCTATATATGTAACATTAATAAAAATCATTTAATAAATCACCTTCAACCATTGACGAGTCGTTCCGGGCGCACAATGTTTTTCAGCATGTAGCAATACGAGTTCCTTACGAGCTGTAGTCTTTGTACCAATCAGGAGACTCTCATATTCACCTATGGTTGCTTCTTCATCTCCTAAACCAACCAAAAGAATACAATCGGCCTATCGCAATTTCATTACCCAAGTCAATTAATTTGAATATGGTTATTTAAATTAAAGGTATGATACAGAACAAATACCTGACGAATACAAGTTTGAGTCCACGAAGCATTAAGCCCTCCATCGGCCAAATATAACACAATTCGTGATTTTTCTTCTTGTTCAGCAAGCCAACTAATAAGCTTCAACCTTCCCATTTGTGTAAACACATGCTTTCCCATTACTGGTACTACAGAAGCATGATTTAATAATGTAGTTATTTCACCAGACCTTTCTAAAGCGTATTTCAATTTCTCTGCAAACTCGGTCACGGGAACGTTTTCATTCACAGGTAATATACAAACAGTTTTAAGATTAGTATTGTTTTTACCAAGCTCAGTGCCAGTATTTTTATGATTGAAATCCCGATCTTGTTGCAACCGTGTTCTTGACGCAATAATACGAGAGATCTGTAAAGTAATTTCAGGATGACGAATAGCAAGTGCATTGAATAAAGTTCTGGGCATTCGAGCAAGTTCAGTGTCACGAATAGCATGTAATGTGTGTGGACGAGGGGCTCCCGCTATAAAGTTAATAAAATTAGTAAACAGTTTAAAATAATTTTCTGAAATTAAATACATACTCATAACTTCGAGTTCTCCGACGCTTTGACCCTGGCCATATTCTCCTACAATGTCGATGATACGATTTTTTCTTTCATTTATGGCACGTACACGACCATTTAAAACAATGTATATTGAATCGCTTGGATCCCCTTCAGAATATAAAACTTGTCCGGCGTTGACTTGAACCCAATCAAGAGCAAAATCGATTTGAAGGACTATTGGTGGAAATATAAATTAATTTTGAGTACATGATTGAATAAATAAATAAATAAAATTCGAATTAATAATATGTTTATTATTCTAACCTAGGGGTGATAACAGCCTTATTAATCGCTTAGCTAAAGTCAAAAGTACGTTTGGATTCCGTTCCGTAAGGCGATTCAATGAATTTTTTGATAAATATCCTATATAAGTATCGGTGCTAGCACGGATGTTAACAAAAGATGGAAATCCAGTTAAAGCTGCAAGATATCCGGCAAGACCACCTGGTTTAACCATAAATAGACTCTTGTCTCTGGACTTATTTGATGAATTAGTTGTAATTGTTTCCTTTTTTTTATACGTAGATTTCATGGATGAATTTGGAGCTGGGATTTCAGAAGCGGTAGTTTGAAAAGAACTTCCAAGGAAATTCTTATCATTAGAAGCAACAGAAACATCTAAAAGTCCATCAATAACAAAAAATAGACCAACATTTCGTTCTCCTTCAGCAACTAGAACCGATCCTTTAGGATAAAATAATATATCAACATCATTATCTAGTTCACTGGTAAAAGATGATATAGTTTCTGCAACTGATTCATCATCAGGAATATCCAGCAATGCAGTTGCGGAGTGGTTCAAAAAATGAAAGGAATGTAAATTTGACTCCGATGAATTAGGACGAGGCCCATGTTCTAATGAAGAGTTTTTATCTTTGCGGTTGGGTTGTAACAGACCGAGTCCTTTCGAAATACCTTCTAAAACGGATTCTCGAAGATGCATATCATCTTCAGCGTCATAATCACGGCCACTCACTGGAGTTCCACTGATAGGTTGAACACGAGCACTCGCTGGAGTTGTCAAGTATTTACTATTAGCATAAGATCTATTAGTGTCTTTAGATTTTGTTACTATAGGATCAGCACTGGATTCAACTTCACTTTCATATACAACATTTTGTCTAAGGCGAGTAGATTGTCTAGTTTTTTTATTTTTATTAACTAAAAATTCATTATCACTCATGTCCATATCTTTATACTTTTTGCCACTGCCAACATACTTCAAGCGAAGTCGTTCCATACTTCCCGGTCTAAAAAAATCGACAGGAAGGCCATGAGTGGTGATGTCATTCATTAATTTTTCAGTTCTCAAAATATCTTTTGTTAAGCCCAAATATTTATATCCAGTCCAGAAAGTAACACGTTGAAAACGTATTAGAATTACTTGAACGATATGGGCAACAGAATTTGGAAATTTTTCCGTTAATCTGTGGAAAGCTTCAGCCGGAATAACAGCTAAGGTAGTATCCACAGTTGCCCTGGCTATGATATTTGGGTGAACAGAAGTAGTTGTTGGACCATCTTTTGAAAGGCGTCTTAAAATCTGAGGCTTTGTAGATTTATTTGAACGTGAGAAAGTATTATCAGCATGCATTGATGTTCCGGGAAGAGGTTGATCTTTAGGAGTATCATGATTTGATTCATCTTGAACAGACTCATTTTCCTGTTTTTCAGCATGTTCTCCAACAATTGAAGGATCCACCACATTATCATTGTAACGAAGTTCAATGTCATCAGTAAATAAAGAAAGAATAGTAAACAGACTTGACAATGTTCCACCGTTTGTAACTTCATTTAAAAGCTGACAACCACGATTGTAATCATCATCTTCAAAAGGGTCTAACACAATATCTTCTTCATTTGCAGTTTTGACAAAAACCTGAACATGACCATCTATTACAATGTAGAACGATCTTTCTTTCTCTAACATTAAAGTATCACCACTTAATAACCTCTTTGTTTGTAAATGTCTTGAAAGTTCATGAAATACAGGTTTTTCCAGGTAACCAAAAACTTTTATGCCCTCTAAAAAAGCGCTTAAAAATTCGTCTGGGTAAAGAAATTGTGATTTTTCATTGTTATCAAAGACCTCGGGTCGCAGGTGGTGAAAAGTATCTTGATTCTGGGGAGTTTCTGCGGGAAGACGTGAGTATCTAGTAAGGATTCGATACCGAATGACTAGATACCCTATTATTGTAGTTAATCCAAAGAACACTAGTAAGGTAGTAAAACTAAGTTGAAGAGTAAAGGATAAGGATAAAATCTGTATGATCCAAGTATAAAGTGTGACAGTAATATAGGAAACAAGTATAAAAAACCATCGAAACAAGGTAGAAAAAGTGAATACAGTGATTGCATAAAGTTCCTTTATTGTCTTTATTGTTTGAGTTGATTCCACCACCGTTTCCGTTATAGTCATTTTAACGAATGTAAAGCAACTTTAGTTTTAGATCAAGTATATGTCATTTCGAAAAAAAGGTAAGAGACCAAAGTTCTATTTTATTGGCTGTAAATATGCAATTTACTATTGGCTAAGTATGACCAAAATAAAATGGTATTATTGGCTGTTTAAATCTACTTACCCGTTACCATAGACATGGAAACATTTTATACGTACGTACTGAAAGATTTCAACTCTTAATGTTTAACATTATATGATGCATATAATTGTTTTGTTTAAAAATAATTTTTTGATAAGTATTATTGGGCTTGGTTTTTGATAGCATGTTACAACTTTTAATTAACATGATTAGTACATACATATACGTAACATTATGCGTATAACTAATGTGTATCTTGGAAATAAAAGTTTGATTTTTTTGGCTTAAAGTTTAAAATTGTTGTTAAACTTTTAAATGATGTACCACAGGAATTTAATACAAAAAAAAAAGGATGATATGCATGATGATTGTGATCACATCTAACACTCCTTAAGGATTTACCATCTTAAAAACTTGCCCGGGTTTAGCAACATCGAACCCAATTGAATGAACAAATTGGAATTGCATTAAATGTAGTATCCCTCAAAATTTTGGGTTTTCACAAAAAATTATAGGTTTTGACTATTAAACCTATTCTTTAATAGAAAGTAAATCGTTTCATTCATGCTCTTGGAGATTGGTACGAAATTTGATAACACTTGAGTGGTAGATCGCAGTTGAAGGGTATAAATTTCATAGTAAAAATCGGCGGAGGATTACTATTACTTTCATATAATGTTGGAACACCAAAAGTTTCTGGCTTGATGTAAAAATCATATTGTTATAAAGGAGAAAATGCCAATCTACAAAACCAATTTGAATAATTTTACCACTATTAGAACCGGAATGACTTGTTTTATAATCTTTGCTAGAAACTTAAGTAAGTTTTATTTGGCATAAAAAACATTTCATTGTAAGCTAACTGCATTCTAGTTTTATAGAAAAGCTATATTAATTTTTGATATTGTTTATTATTAAATTTGTTATTTTTATATAATTTACCTTTTAAACAAAATCAAATATCTATATACAATAATACAATTTAGATTGATTTATTTATTTTTTATTTTTATTTTTTATCTTTGGTAGTTTTGACAATCACTTTTATTAAGATTCTTGTATGCATATTATATATAAAGTTGGTTTAAATTCTGATTCAACATCTTTTGATTGCTTTTATAAGTGTTCAGAGCACTGATCAGAAATTAATTTTTTAATCAAAGAGTTATACCAAGCTAGTAAGTAGAGTTGTAAAAAAAATGATCTTATTTTTTTCCTTATAAAATCAATAATTGAATCTAATTATAATTCTTGAATTTTTTTTTTATTCTCTTCTTTTTTCTTCTTTGTAGCTTAGTTTTGTTTATATTTTATATATATATTTTTTCTTAAATGTTTGTTGGTTCTTTTATTTCTTAATATGTTTTCATTTTATTTTTATTTGTAAAACTAATTTCATTTGTCTTTTTTTAGTTAGTTATTATTTTATAATGTTTTTTCTATATATTTTCAAAAAAGTTATTCTATATTATATTTGTTTAAATAGTTATAAACTCTTTAACTTTTTAAAAGTTTAGATAGAGTTATAATAATATTTTAACCTTTTCTTAATTAGTCTCTTAATAGTTTTGAATTTATATTTTATTTTTTTTTTATTAAAACTTCTTACAAAATTTTTATTAATTCTAATTTGCTTGTCTTCTTATAGGTTTCTTTTAAAAGCATTATTTAAGTCAAATTAATAATTAAATTTTTTATTTTAGTCTATCTTTTTTTATAAATTTTATATATATTAAATATTCTTGATAAAAAGTACAACTCTTTTTGCAAATTTATTACACAAAAATTAACTAAAAAAATATTCATTTAAAAAACACTTATAACTATTTATTTTACTAAGACAATCTGTTCTAACATCTTAAATAAACTTGTTCAGCATTGCATTTTATATATATTTTGAAAATATTATATTCCTAGAGTTTAAACTCATTGAGAAAACTGTACTAACGGCTTTTGATCTTCAGTTTTAATAATTTAACCTTCTTGCAGTTTTTGTTATCACAACTTATTTTATATTCTTAATTAAAGTTATAGTACATATTTGCTTGATTAAAATAAGCTCTAAACAAAAAATTTTAACCTAATATTGGTCAAACTATAGTTAAATTCATCTTTTACTCTTTTACAAATTTTTTTTTCTTATCTTTTGTCCTTATACTATTTTCTTTTTCTCTTACATGGATTTCATATAACTATTTGATCATTTTCTAATCTATAATTTATTAATTTATACTAAAATTTTGTAACTTATCTATTAATAGAATCTTATTAAACAAAATTCTCTATTTTTATATTTACTTCAAACTTTATTTGTGTTTAGTATCTGTATACTATTCTAGTAATATCCTAACACTATAACCCTTATCTTTAATTAGCATTCTTGTAAAATTATTTATAATCATATTATTAATTTAAAAAAATTTCTAAGTTTTTAATCAAATTTTTACTCAATTTGTTACTATTTAATAATGTCTACCTTAAGTCAACAAGAATCTGACACAGTAAACATTGATTATTTCTAGTAAAATTTTTTCAATAGTTTTGGTATTACTCTTTATAAAAAAGAAAATAATAACAAGATTTAAACAATTTTTCTCAAAGTTTAACCTACTATTTATTTAACAAAAAATCTCAAATCAAACAAGATTATTCATTTCTTTTAAGTTTTTACTTCTATTTTTATTATTACTTGTCTCTGTGACAAATACTATACTAAATTTATCTTAATCTCAAATACCAATTACATCCAAGCTACTGAATTCACAACTGCACATATTAATAGCAACTTAAAAAAAATCAACAGAACAACTTAACAACTCATAATTAATCTCTCTTTCTCTATTAATAGTATTTTTCTATCTCTTATATCAGATATATATTACCATATTTGTTCTAAATGCTTTCTTCTAATTTGTTGTACTAAAAGAAATGAACATCATTACTTTACTAAAAAATATATCTCTAAAAATAATGAAGTTTATTATCTCACTTATATAAATGTTTTATCTTAATATAAAACTAATTCATTTCAAACCAAAAAAAATCCTATTCAAACTTTTCAGAACATCTTATATGAAACTTTTTAAACTACTAATCCTCTTATTATCTCTTTTTACCAAACCTTAATTTTTTCTGCTCTTATCAATTTTTTCTTTTTTTCAACTACTAATACTAATCTTATCTCTAATCAACCTCTTATTACTAACAATTTTAATATTTCTAACCTAAATCTTAACAATTTTAGCAATACTAACCAACTGAAAAATACTTTTAACAAACCTCTCCTTCAATCTTATTCTAGTATTCTCAAATCAAAATCCAATCCTATATATAATTAGGTTATAAATTTTCAATTACTAAAGAAATACAACCTAACAAAAAATTGTAAACTTTATTTTTTCTCCAACTCTTTATATTCCTTAAAAAATTCTTTTATAATTTTTATTTTGACAAAGAAATTAAGCCAGCTACTGCTATTCAACTTATACTAAAAGTCTTATTCTACTATATTATCCATATCATAACTAGGCAATGGCCTAAATTTTTAACTAACCTTATCTATAACAGCAATTCTAATATTAACAAAAGTGCTACTATTCTTTTCAACCTTCTTGAATTTATTTTTAAAACCTTTATTCTTAAATTTACAACTATCCTCTTTACCAAACTTAACTATCTCGAAATCTTTGCTTCATTAGTTACTATTTCTCTATATACAGCTTACAATCTCTTCTAACTCTGTCTCAATCTTGCTTATTTTCATCTTTTCTTATCCAATAACTATCAGTTTATTGATTATCAAAAATTTGCTAAAGACCTTCAGCTTAGACCTAAAAGATTTAAAATTGAATCTTTTATACAAACCACTGATCTTAAACAAAAATACTTCACTATTCAGTGAAATGCTAGATTTAATATTAAACTCTTTTTTAATATAGTATTGGTTACAAGAACCAGACTCTTCTCTAAATCATTTAAAAAAATTTTAACAATTAAAAATTTTTTTATTTTTTTAAAATACAGAGACAGACTATAATTTTAATATATAGTATAATTACTATCTGATTTTATTAGATCTAAGATCTAAGTTAACACACTAGATACTAAATAAGCTGTAAGCTTATTAGAAAATTGTTTTTATTTTTTTTTTATTTTTTTTTTCAAACCTATTACAGTTCTAATTTTTTTTTTGTATTTTTATTTTTAAAAGTCACTACAGGTTTTCTATTAAATTTTAATTTGAAGATGCCAATAACCAGTGAAGAACCTTAATTTTATTTTCTTTCTTCTATTTTTTTGCAATTATTAAATGATGTTTTGAGTTATTATCTTCTTGAAAAATCCATTTCTTATTACTTTTACCAAAAAACTTCTGTGCAAAAGACAAAAGCCTTTCTTATAAATTCACACAAAAAATTTGCATTAAGGTTCTTGGTAAAAAGAACCAATTCACCAAACTCCCAACAAGAAAAACAGCCTCATATATGTACTTTTTAAGAATGCTTAATAATATGAAACACTTTTCAATGCTTTTTGAACTGCCACACCCTTTGTTTATACTGAAATAATAAGAAGATACTCTCATCTATAAAAATTACATGATTCTAGTTAAAATTTATATGTTTTTCAGCCCATTCCAAGTATTTGATTTGATGCTTTGCAGTAAGTAGTAATTCTGAAAGACCAGATGCAAAGTATTCTTTAGCCTTAACAAAGCATTGTCTAATTGTTCTTGTACTAACATTTACATCTTGTTTAACAAATTGGTTTTGAATTTTAGAGCTAATTATATCAATTTTTTTTTTGCCAGTTCTACAATTTTAAGATCTTGGATGGTAGTTGTGGCATGTTTTGGACTAGGCTTTTTTTTGTTATTAAAGTCTTTGGTTTAATGATATTTATGCAGCCATCTATCAACTGTTGTTTTATCACAACCAATATAGGCTGTAATTTTATTCAGACCAAGCTTTGGTCCTAAAGAGTATTCATGTAAAAAAATGATTTTATATTATTTGTTAAGAAGAATTTTTATTTTTTTGGAGCTTAGATGTTGGATGATCATCTAATATACATATAGACATTTTATAAGCCTAAATTAGTACTATCAGATTTTACATATAGTATATTTTATATTTATAAAATTTTATTAGATGTAATATTAAAAATCTGTTCTATCATATAATAGTCCAGTTTTTGTGACCAGTACTGTATATCCAAAACTCTTTTTTTAAAAAGATTTTGTATTTCTTTACTAAAAAATTCTCTTGATCACTTTAACTCCTAGTTTGATATCTACTACTTTTCTTATAATAAACAATTTTCTTCTAATATTAACAAAAAAAAAGTCTGCATCTCTCTTAGAATTTAGTTCTGTCAGCATTTTATTTTCCAACTCTCTAAACATCTTCTTAAAACTTATACATTTAAAAAAACCTAACTTATTTCAGGAGTGATATGAAGAAGCATCTCATGTTGTAAACTTTTATTGTTTTACTTGTAACAACAAAGAATGTTAATATCTTGATAACAAAAAATTCCATAACAATACCAAGCTATTTAATAACATTTAACTAAATCTTACTTATTATTTCTTTCTCAGAATAATGAAACTTAGATTTATCCAACTCTTAACTCTACTTTATTTCACAAAAATAAAGAACATACTGCTTTACTTGACTAACTCATCCCTACTAAAGCCTTAAACAAACTTGTTGACCAAGCTGAAAACTTTGTTTGTAAACAAAACAAAAATAAAAACTAATCTTAAACATCATAACTATTACTTTTATTGCTACCTTTCTCTTTATTATCAAACTGCTGCTAAAAATTATAATATACAGTCTCTGTTCAAGAAAAAGACTATTAACTTATTTACAAAAAACATTATCAATGATAAATTCCTTGCTCAAATTATTACATACTTTGATGTTATTAAAAACCAAAAGCCAATCTACTTACAAATAATAAAATATTTTAATGATACTGCCTATCTAGTAACTAAAAAATTTTTATTTAAGAAATTTAATCTTGACTTTCAATCTGTTTTTATCTTAGACTCGCTATTTTTACAATCTTCTTTTTAAGTTCTTTGTCTTCTACAACCAATATTAAAACAGCCATTATCTTACTAAAAGACACACCTATTGTAGTTAGTAAAGAAAATAAGATAAGTAGGCAAATGAACAAGTCTATTTATATGGAAGACCAAAATAATAATGATTAGACCCAATGTACAAGGCAAACTATGATACCTTACACAGCTATAAGAACTGAACATATGATGATTAACCCTGTAGAAGACAATTTTGAAAAATCATTTACAATATCTTTAATTCCTTATAATTTTTATATATGTTTTAACAAATTTCTTCTTTATTACAATTTATCACTTCTTTCCTATAGTCAAACTATTCAAACTTTAATTTAATATATTTATAAATATAACAACAACAAAACAGTATCTAGTATTACATTTTTTGTTAATTCATCTTATAATAAAACTTATATATATCTTCCTAATAATACTCTTTTACCAGATTATATTGTTATTACTCCATATCTTCTTTTTATATTCTATAATCTTCCTTTCAAATCTAACTCCTTTAATCCTATTTCTATTTTATCTGATTTATTTTTTAACAACCATTCTTCAATCTTTAATTGTAATTCTTCTTCACTATTATTAAATTCAACTTTGCATCATCTCAATCTAACTATTGCTACACATAATGTTAAAGGCTTTAATAAATCTACTAAAAGAGAAGCATAGCAGAAGTACTGCCTTAATCATAACATATCTATTGCAAGCATTACAGAAACAAAAATCTTTAACAAATCTAATCTCTTTTTTTGTAACAATAACTTCTTGACTTACTACTGGTCTAACTCTTCTACCTCTATGAAAGACACTGCTATTATGATTTGCAATCATCTTAAACCTCATGTTCACAGTGTTCATACTTATCTTAAAGATGCTATAGCACTTGATATTTTTTTTTGAAGTAATATCAAGCTTCACATCATTTTAGTATACCTGTTATCAATTGATACTTCTATTCACAACCAAACTCAAAATAAAGTAACTAACTAAATTTAACAAGCTTCTCAACTTCATATTCATTTCATTATTCTTGATAATTTCAATATACAGAACAATACCTACAGCTCCTCTTCTAAATATAAACTTATTAACTTTCTTAATAATTCTAATATGTATGATATTAGAGCTCATTTTAACAACAAAAACTTTATCTAGTTTAACAATACTAGTAGTAGTTGTATCGACTACATCTGAAATAACCAAATCAATAGACAATTCCTTTTTTCTTATAGTTTTAATAATAGTCAAACTTCTACCTCTAGTGATCATCTAATTTTTTTCTTTATCTGAACATTTCTACATCCTTATAGCAAACCCTTATATAAACATACTGGCATTAATCACTGTATTTTTAACTACAAAGCTATATCTACAAAGAACTAGAAATCCTTTGCAAATACTCTATCTTAACAACTTCTATTACACAAAACTTCTACCAACAATAAAACTCATAAGAGTATTAAAACCATTTGGCATAAAATTCAATGCTCTATTATTTACTCTGCTACTTATACAATTTCTAACAAAGTCTCTTGCAAACACAGCTACAACCATCAATACTTACTTTACAGTATCTACTATATTTATCTCTCAAAAAACTTTGTTACATTATTAAACTTATTAAAAACTTACTCAACATTTCAATACTTCCTATATTAATTAAAACATCTCTCAAATTAACAAACAGTCACAATATAACCTTTAATTACTTATCTTTACTGACTTAACCTTTATTCAAACTTGGCTTCAACATGCTCACTTAACCTGAAAATAGCTCTTTTATGCTCATTATTTTAAAAACTCTCTCTTACTTTAACAACAAATTAACCAAGCTACTAACAAAAGAAGTGTTAACCTTACAACATATCCTACTTAGACTATAAACAGCATTTTCAATTATTACTACCAATCTATTCACTTTACTAATATAAAACTTTCTTAAGAGCTTATTATTGACCTACTAATTATTAAACAATATGTTTGATCTTACTTTCAAAACTGAACTGCATATAAACCTATCAATTAAACTTTCTTTAATAATTTTTGATAACAACACTATCTACTCTTTTAATTCCTCTATTACTAATAATGAACTTCTAAAAACTCTTTCTTAACTATCTAATAACAAAGCCTATAAGCCTACAGATATTAGTTATAAAATGCTTAAACATATTAGCCCTTAATGCACTTCTGCTATAATTGCTTTTTTTAACTACTGCCTTCTTGAAAACAGAATTCTTAAACAATAAAAACATAGTTGCATTTATATATCCCTAAACAAAATATCTTTAATGATAATCTTAATCTTATTTGATCTATTAGTTTTGTCAAATATATTCACAAACTCTATATCAAAATTCTTACCAATTAACTTAGCTTTATATTTTCAACACATTCTATCCTCTTAGCTTTTAATTATATTGCTCTTCTTAATAACAATATCTTAATTCCTATTTATATTCTTAATAAGCTTATTAAAGATGCTTCTTGCAATTATAAGGACATTTGATTACTCTTACAAGATATAAGTAAAGTCTATGACTCTGTTAACTTTATTCTTTTTAAATATGCATTCTTTTATCTTTTACTTTTTTATCTACTATCAACATTCTCTCTGATCTTCTTATTGATCATCATAATCAAGTTATAACTAATTTTGTTTAACTTTATTCTATCCAGTTTACAATAGTATTAACTAAGATAAAACTATTACTTCTTTGTTATAACATATTTACTATAATCTACTTATCTCTTATATATAGTTAAACACTTCTGGTTACAAATTATAATTTTCTTGGATTACTAACCTCAAACTTTAAACATCCAACTTATTACAAAAACAATGCTCTGTTTTGGCTTATATGGATGATATTCTTTGGATTGCTTCATCACAATCTAAACTATTATATATATTATTTATAACTAAATTCTTTTATGCTATGGCTAATATTCAAGTCAACTCTTCAAAATCCATTTTGGTTATCAACAATCCTCTATCTCATTATACATCTATTTCTTATAATAACTATCTTTTTTCTCTTTACTCTTCTAAAATACCTTTCAAATTTTTAAGTTGCTAGTTTATTTTGGACAACAAACAATCTAAACAAACAAAATTACTTATCTTTGGATCTTCTTAACTAATTCAAATTATTAAAACCAAACATATTACTGACTTACATGCTTGCTATATTATTAACACAATGATTATTTCTACTTTTGAATACTGACTTCAAAATATTGTAATCAATCAATTAACTTACAACAAAATTTTTACTCAGCATATTGGTCTTGTCAAACTTAAAGCCAAACTTTATTATACAATACCTTTTAGTACTCTTTTACATTCACAAATTTATAACATCAAACATATTTAGAACATTCAACTACAATATCATATTTCTAATTTTCTTAAATAACTTAATAATTTTAACCTATTAGGCATATCTACTTATATTTGAATTTAACAATTACAAAACAATCTTTGGTCTTCAATTAACATTTTTTCCTATTTCAATCCAATTATTGATGGTCCTAACTGCCTAACTACAAACTTTAAAATTATATAGCTTATTAAACATATTAGTTAGACATTCTTAATTAATCTAACTTATAACATTTCTTACACTTTACATGACAGAACTATCTCTTTTGAATCTCTTTTCTTCTTCTATTCTAAATATTCTGTTTTCAAAAAACAACTTAAATACTACAAGCTTCTCTTTCTTAACCAACTTACCACCTATGAAATTTATATTTATTACATTGGCATCATATTTCTTTCAAACTAAACAAACTTTCTAAAAATATTATACCTTAATGGTTTACTACTCTTGAAAATATTACTACAAGTTATTTTTATCAACATTCATTATATAATCATTTTAATCTACCTCAATTAAACTACTTTTTTTATACTACTAATCACTTTAACTCTAATACCAAGCTCTGATTACTTACTGTTCTCAATAATTAAATCATTATTGACAAGGCCAGAAGACATAACAGCCCTACAGGCCTTACTCTTATTACTCATTAGCATTGTTTATTTTGGTCTCAGTTTTCTAACTCTTATCCTACCCTCTCTCTACTACTACTATATGCTCTGAATGCTATCTTAATTCCAATACAATTGCTAACAAATGCACCATCTTTATTTCTACGAATTTGGCTACTAAATTACTTTGTCATATTAATCCTAACAAAACTCTTAACCTATATGCCAACTTTCTTGATATTGCATATTTTGTAGCTATTCAACTTCTTTTATATATTTAATCTCTTTCTTTAGTAACAATCAATTCACAATAATTATCTTGCATCTTTCAATCAGATCAACTTATTAACAGCCTATAGTCTATTGCTAATTCTAATTATAATCTAACTACTATCTCATTTTATACTGATGATTTTGTTATTGAGCTTAGTACTTCTTAATGCTTTATAGACATAGGCTGAGTTCAAGTTGATAACTCTACAATTACTTATTCATTTCAGGCACAAGTTAAACTTTAGTTATACTCTTTTAAAACTAAAATTCTTACTATTCTTTCAGCAATCATTACTGCTTTCAGAAACTGTTTTGTTCATACTTTATTAACTCACAATCTGTAATCTCCAAATATTACAATATCTGCTCATCAGCTTTTAAACATTTTTATACTCATACTTCATACTTCTCTATTTGGCAAACTCTTATTAACTTTATTAACTCATATAATATTCAGCTTACTTTTTACAAAGTTACTATACACCAAGATAACTTATTTAATAATTTTGCTAACTAGCTTGCTCATAGTTATTAAATACTACATTTCTTAATATTTTTAAATAATAATTCTTATAACTCTATATATATTTTATTTATTAACTAATTTTTTATTAAGATTTCTATTTAATACTCTATCTGCACTATCTATCAAGTACATATTATAACACTTTGAACATCTCAACATCATTTTTAATAATAGTCTATCATTGCATCTAATATTAACTAAGAAGCCACTTGGCTTTATATTAATAATAATCAAAAAGTTTTTAACTTTGCCCATAGCTTTTATTTCTCTATTTTAAAAACCTTTCATATTAAAATTCTTTTAGATAAACTATCTGTTTCTTATACTCTTCACAAATATAATGCTTCTTATTTTTCTCTTTGCTATTAATGCAATCAAACTAGTTCTTTATTACACTGGACTCTTTGTTCTTTTATTCAAACAATCTACTATTTAATCTTTAAATTTCTTAATTGCATCTTAAATATCACTGCTCTTAACATGTTTACTAATTCTGTTTTTAATTTACATCAAGAAATTCTTACACTTAACAGTTTTAAATTGCATAACTTTTCTCATATACCAACCAGGCTGCTAAAAACTGTTAGAGGAAAAAGATCTTAGAATATTATACTAGACTATTTGAATTGGTAGTTTGTAAAGTCTTGTAGGTCTTGTAAGTTCAATAAAAGTTAGAAAAAGAAGGTAACAGAGTTCTAGTAAACTTTATAAGAATATAGTAGTTTAATAGTTAGCTTTGACTGCAAGTAATAGTCTAGATCAGAGTGGTACTAGGTCAGCTGTAAGTATAAGATACAGAAGGTTTTAGTAGGCTTAGTATAAAGTTAAATATAACTTGGTAACTATGATATATTTGCAGATTAACATTGCAGTTAATAGGATAGAAGTGGATATAGAAACTAGAATGTTTAAATAAAGAACCTATAAGCAAGTTCTAGGTATAGCAACTAGTATAGAACCTTTAGGTGGACTACTTAAAATAGACAATGACTAAAGTTGTACAAGTAATGAGTTGTATATTTTTTTCATGATTGCCTCTATAGCTGTTGTATATAATAGTTATATATTAACTGATTATCAATAAACTCTTGGATTACAATTACTCATCTTAATATTAAAAAAAAAAAACTATTAGTGTTAAAAACTTTTATAAAAAAGTATTTAGATATATACAAAAACTTATATTGCATTTTATATAATAAAAACAAAAAAAAGAATCAAGAATATATATATATATATTTTTTAATATTAATAGTAAGGCCATGCCTTTAACTTTATTGAAATTCAATTAAAGTTTTTATAAAGAAAAGTTTGCTTTTAAAT
>CAJVQA010002029.1:0-23242 GCA_910591915.1 Cetraspora pellucida
CTAACTGCAAGTATTGGCCTCAGTCATAGCATATATACATGTAACTATTTTAAATTATTAATAAAGATATAAGCAAGACCTCACCTTATTATCAAAAATAAAAATAAAAATAAAACTAGTATAATAATAAAAGATAACAACATCTTACAATATACTAAAAATAAACAAAAAAGATCTACATAAACCAATTATAATGATATATACTATATTAATAGACATTTATTCTATAAGTACTATGTAACAATTTGTGTTTTTTTGATAAAGTTATTTTTATTAGTTTATATGAAAATCTTATAATTAATATAAACTAATATGAATAATCTAGTCATAAATAATCATGCTATATATATAAACTTTGTATACTAAAAAAAATTTTATTTGGTTTTCTGTCTTTAAATTGTTATATGCTAAGAATACATTATTAGTCTTTAGTTTTTTAAACTGTTGTGTGCTAAAAAAAACTTATTTAGATTCTTTAAATTGTCATGTGCTAGAAAGAACTTTATTAAGTTTTAGTCTTTAAATTGTTATGTACTAGGAAAACTTTATTAATATCATATGCTTGAAAGAGATTTATTAGACTTTAGTTTTTTAAATTGTCATATACTAGAAAGAATTTTATTTAGATTAGTTCTTTGAATTATTATGTACTAAAAACAATTTTATTTAAATTTTTTAAATTGTCATTGTTGAGAAAGATTTTTAAAATTGTTATTTGATAAAAAACTAGCTTTTTTTAAATACTTAATTTCTTCTTTTAATTTATTATTTATTCAATAATTAAATTTCTTTATTATTTAATTGACTTAATGAAATGTTTAGTATTATAGTAATAGTTTTTTTATAATTCTAGTAATGTTTTATACAGAATGATACAGGTAATGGTCTTGGCAATAGTTCATATAATGGTTATAGCAATATTTAATAGTTAATAAATAATTGATGATATTCTTTAAATGAGAGATTTTTTCTACTCTTAAAAAGAAAAAAAGATTAATTCAATAATATGTTGCATAGGTTATTATATTGTACTTATAGAATAATTTAGTTATTTAATGAATATCTGTAGATACACAGTTTTCTATAAAATAATAGTAAACTATATGGCCAAAAGCCATATAATTTTACTATTATTCTATAGAATATTCTATATTCCCAGATATTTATTAAATAACAAGAATTAATTATATAATACAACTAGTAATTTATATGAACTATCAAGCTTAAAATATACTGATCCAAGGATGATGATCTTAGTGTAATGGTCAGGTTGTCATTCTTTAAGTAGCAGATCTAAGGTTCAAATCCTACCTATAACAAAATTTGAAAATTAACCTGTATTACAGCAAACATCTCTTAATGATCAGTTGGATTTGTGTATTTGTAATCTTAAGTTACATCATCTCGAATGAAATCTTGGAGCATCTATGCCAAGTGTGATGTTACATGTATATAGAGTAATATTAATAACTGGTGTTGCATAAGACTTTAGTGCAAACCCATGATAAGACCATTAGGTGCAGTAAACTAAAGAACTGAAAAGTCAGAAACCTACTTGAAAATTCTCAAATAAAAAGGTAGTATAAATTTTCAATAGTATGATCAGACTAATGGAAGCCCATGAACCACCTCTAAAGAGATAGATGGATAAACTGGATATCAAGATGTGTAGAAGAGCATATAACCAACCAGGCTGCCAGAATCACTGAAGGAAAAGAATACATAAGTATACTATACTAAACTATCTGGATTGGAAATCAGAAGAGTCCTGTTGGTCCTAAGTAGCAGTTAGTAAAGGATAATGAAATAGACATCATGATAATAGGTACTGAGGTTCTAATAAACTTTACAAAGGTAAAAATAGTATAATATAACAGTTAAACAGGTAACCCTTATGACTACAAGTATTAAATAACTAAAGCATGTTGCATAAAACTAAATTAGCTATGTGTAAAACATGAAAGGTTCTAGTAAGTTTCCTGTTAAAGATAAACTAATCCTAAGAGTCTTGAAAGTATCAGGTACTTTGAATAGATGTAACCCAGAAAATGTCCTTATAATTACAAGTCAGATTATATATGCAGAGGATTTAAATAAGCAAGATCTATAGTTGGCTTGCAGGTATAACACCTAATGTAAAACCTGTATAGTAATGTATAAGCGGACTACTTAAATTAGGCACCAAAAGTGCACATGTAGCTAGTTGTAACCTCCTATGTATGAAAGCCTCTAAAGGCATCTGTGTCTAAATACTTGAATAAAAAAATCGATTCTCAAAGGCAGAGACTTTAATGTTAAAAAAAAAAAAAAAAAAAAAAAAACATACTGATTCAAATATTTGCTTACTACTTGGTCATATTTTATACAAAATTAATATATGACTTAACTATTAAATACTTTATAGTTACTCTACAAACAACATTTTATACTATCAAATCTAAATGAGTTTTAACTATTGGTAGGTTTAGATTACAGATAAATTAAATAGATAACAGTTAGTTTCTTTCTATAGTCTGAGCTTTACTTTTGTAATAAATTTGTAATTAGAATAGATTTTGTAATTTATATTCAAAGAAGTTCTTAAAAGCATTTTCAACAAATTAATAAAAATATAAGCAAAACCTTACTTTAATTTCAAAAAAAAACCAATATTTATATAATTTTATAAAATTACATAAAGTTTATAACAAACCAGTTTGCTGATATAGTATAATTAACTTATCTTTTTTTAATTATATAAAATATAAAAGGTTTTATATATTAAGAGTTTTACTAATATAATTATTTAATGTATCAAAAAAATTATAATTAATTATACTTATTGTTATAGATTATAATAAAACCAAATTAAAATCAAATTTAGAATTTTTATTTCACTTTTTAAAATCTTATGTTTGTTTTCTATAAATTTTACTTTCAAGACTAACTTTTAATATTAAAAAAAATCAAAAATATACAACTCAAAATTTTATTTTTTAATAACTTGTCATTCTTATACAAATTTTATTTTAATCTGACTTCAATTTAATTCATACACTTATTTATATGATTATGACTTTCGCTTATATTTTTTTTAACAACTAAAAATATTATATAATTGTCTCTACAAAAATTTTTTCTTGAGTAAATTTGAAATAACACTTACTAAATTCTATTTTTATATGTCAATCATGACATATTAAAGGTTCCAGACTTTTAACTACAATTTTGTCACGTGCTTAAGTTTCTTCCTGTTGCACTATATAAAATACTATATGTACTGTACGCGAAAAAAATTAGACTATCATATAAATGGCACATCACTAATTATGAATGGTTGAAGGATCATGAATAGTTAAAGGATCAATCTTTAGCGTGGGTTCTTCGTGTTCAAAAGAAAAGATGTTGAGGAGGATTGATTATGGATATAATCTGCCCAAGCTATTTGGTATAGGTTACTCCATGGTGTCAAATATGAATAGCATTCGTTACTGGGCATGAGTTGATACTGAGTATAAACTTCTGGTGTCAAGCATGAGTAGCTCTCGATACTAGGCGTAAGTTGGTATTGAGTGTAAGATGCTCTTGATACTGGGTGTGAGCCATTTCCAATACTAGGCATAAACTGTTCCCAATGTTGGATCTGAGTTGCACCATAAGGGTTAATATTTGAAAAAGGTTGGAGGTTTGCAAACCCAAGATTTTGTCTGCGCGGCTTTGGTCCACGTTTGTTACCAGGGATAGAAACACAGAGTCGATTGTGTTCTTTACAGCTTATACAGATGTTCTCTCCGGGAAGTCTTTCGCATCTTTCATGTCTCCATTGACAACTCATACATGCTAAGGTCGTATTAGTACGTGTTTTTTGTCGAGGCATTATTTTATATACACCAATAAAGGGGTAACCTCGAAGATGACAATGGTAATTTATAATGCTTACGATTGTGGGAATATAATTTATGATGGCTGTTTGACTTTAAAAAGGAAAATGTTGAAAGGACTAAAGTCTGAAAGCAAAAGCTTGGAATTTTTCTTGTACATTTCGTCAATTATTTATATAGAATCTAAAAGATAACCACGCGTAAATCTACTCGGTTCCAGAATTGTAATTTTGTATCACTTGTAGGATTTCTTTATTTATGCTTACTAATATACGTAGCATATAGTGTGGCGTTGTAACAATCGAGTGGATACGTATCTGTAGTCACAAAAGGTGAGTATATGCGTGGAACTTTTATGTTAAATAAGGTATTTTATTACTGATTCTAATTTGGTTATCTCTATTAAGATCGGATTAATTGCTGGATAAAAGATATTCAGCAATATTACTATGTTTAACGTACAGGAGATGCGGATTTTATCGGGATAAGTATAATTACTAATACTAATATTAATATTATGCTTCCATCGTTATTTAGGTATATTACTAAAAGAGACATTAAAGGAATATTGTTTTCTAATCCAAAAAAGCATCAAGGAGACATCGTTTATATAGGTTTTCATTACTTTGTTGGTTAAAAACTATCCCAGTGGTTATTTCTTCCCGATGGTCCTTGGTTACTAACTTTTCTTGGTGCTTTGTAACCACCCCTGGCGGCTTAAAGCCATCAGCTGATGTGGCTTACCGATCCCGTATTACACTTGATCCTTCAATCTAATTGGCTAAACATCACGTTCTGGAAAGGATGAGCTACGGGCATTACAAAAATAGGTGACGCAAATTAGGAAAAATATGGAAAAATTTCAATAATTTACCATTTCAGGTATACTAGCGTCCATTCGTTATTTAAAAACTTCGCAAGGGCAAAGTTTAATAAAATTCAGTGACCTTTTTTGAATCTATCTAAACGATGTCCCATGCACTCAGTGTACCCAATACAGTAAAACCTATGTAAATGCACGCTCTTGGGACCGACATGCACTTAAAGAATAATAAGAAAAAGTGCATTTATGGAAGTCATGTATATATTTGGCCTGAATTTAAGCGTGCATTTAAATAGGGTGCACTTATGGAGGTTTCACTATAGTAGATTCAATTTTAGTTAGGATTTTCGACCGGATCCCAGAACATTTTTACTTAGCATATTTGACATCAGTTAATTTATCTGTTTTTGAGCAACTGTAGTGTTAGCACCATTGATGTAATTTAGTAAAACCGGAATTATTGTGGATTTAGAATTAACTTAATTTGGAACAGAATTCCAAATGTAGCTCAAGTTGAACAACGCTTTTCAAATTACTGATGATCGACCATCGCATGGAAATCTTCAAAATTTCTTAAATTTATCGTTATGGCTTTTTCTGCGAATAAATCTAAATTTCTTGTTAACAAATAAAGATTTCCAAAATCCTTCTTTTATTTTCGCTTTTCTAACATTATGTCTAGTAATGCATGAGAACCGATTGTTTGCAAAAAGCTGAATAATTGTGAGAATTTCATGATTTTTTTTTTTTTTGAATCAAAAACACTTAATAATTGAATATATAAATTAGGGTAGCTGCATAGCATGTGACACCACGCAAACCAGCACGATCATGTATAATGTGTAAATTCGGACTGTTCTAAAGTTATTGGTAAAGGATTTTAATACTTAATAAACAAATAAAACTTGGAAACATAACGTAATTATGGTATAGTAAATGTTATGGGTGCGGGTCAAAATCCCGACAGGTCATAATCCCGACAAAAAAATCCCGACAGTCAAAAATCCCGACAATTAAAAATCCCGACAGCCAGAATTTTTAGGTTGAAAATCCCAAGTATGAGATATGTTTAAAGCGAAATAGGCTCTTATAATTTAATTAATTTTAGGGTTAGATTACTTTAGATAATGGTTGGGATAGGGTTTGCTTTGGTCTATTATATTTTTATCAGAGTTTTTAATTGTCGGAATTTTAACTGTCGGGATTTTTGACTGTCGGGATTTTTAGCTGTCGGGATTTTTTTGTCGGGATTATGACCTGTCGGGATTCTGTTTGTCGGGATTTTGACCCAAACCCAAATGTTATATATCAGAATATTATCTTTTGGGTAGTCTGGTGAGAAATTTTGATGTTAAACTGCATTAATATATATATATCATTTGAGAAATTTATATACGCTATGATAACACTTATCAGATAGTTTGGTTATTTGTTAAGCACAATTATCTTGAACTGATAGGTAATAAGTATACATTATTGGGCAGACGATAAAAAATTGCCTGTTATTTGTCGTACGTATGTTCAATAATGATGTTATGATGTTATTGGATATTTAATATGACCATTTAAAGTTTTTCTGTGATGTTTTGCAAAACTGATTACGTAATTTCATGCAAAAAATATCATGGCAAAAAAATTCACATCATACGAAATGTCGAATAGCGAGAATTATCTGTAAAAGAAATGAAACATATTAAATTCACTGTCCATAGCGGTGTTATCCGGCAGCTTACTATGATAGTGCTTGATAAATGACTCGAGCACTTTCTAATTACATTCATGCTTCGCCGCTTTTTCCAAATTACTTTCGTAACTCGAACTCAAATACTTTTTTATTGTAACAAACTCGTTTAAAGAATTTTAAATACCTTTCACACACCTTTTTATTCGGAATATTTAGTTTATTGTAACTTTGCGTGCTTAGTATATAAAGAATGATGAAACTTGTGTATCATCAAATATAAAGTGAACAAAATACGTGTATCAGTGATTAGAAAGTGACGAACTGTAAGATTGTTTAGTATTTGAATAAAAATTTTGACCGTACGTACTGTACGTACAGATATGATCATGCAGACTAATTGAATATTAGACACCATTTTTTCCATCTATCTTAGTGTATCTCGTTATTTTTTTCTAATTCTTATTTGTTATCTTTGAAATAAATTCAAACATGTACGAAACTATTTCGAGTTCTTTAAATATTCTAAATCGTGTGTTTAATTATTTTGAACAGATTCATGCATTAACGTTAATACTGTAGTATGTATATAAGCAGAAGCACACATGAATTAATTTAATTTATTTTGAAGATAAACCTATCCAACCTAAAAGAAAGCATTGAAGCCTTCTTGGCATCATTCATGACAATAATGATAATGAATTGGACATGACTACATTCGATATCAGAGATAGGTTATGCAAAAGTAACCAGCTATAATATTTATCATGACATGGTCATCTTGCAATTTAATAATTTAGTCCAGAATCGCAAGAAATTGTTAGTGCATAGAGTAGAGGAATACCGTGGCGGCGTCAAATCAATAGAGATGAAATGTTTATTTGCGTTAATCGGAAAACATTAAGTAAATTGAGTTTTAAAAAAAATGGATTAGTTGGTTACAACCAATGTATTGATATTTTGTCATAAGTTTTTTCATTCGCTTGTTAATTAACATCTTATTTACTTCTTAACAAGAATTACTCTGGCGTGTCCAAAATTGTTTTATGTTGATTCATGGTCAATTTAAAAATTTCAATAAAAACGACAATTACAAATATTGCATATTAATGCTTTATTTATTTATTCATTTGTTTATTTGTTTTTTTTTTGGCCATTTGGGTGCCACCAAGTGAAACCGGGAGGAATTCTATCTGACTAAAATAATAAATTATACTGTTTTTTGTCATATATTAGTATAATTTAAAGTACGTATTCCGTTGACTAAAACAATCTGACCACCTAGTATCGCCACCAAAATCAGGTACGTAATTAGTGCTTAAATTTAATGTGAAATATATCATAAACGATATTTTGATTAATACTACTGTATATGTAATAGAGTATTATGTTAAAAAATTTTTTTGAACTTTGTAATGTTTTAAGATGAATAGTATACATTTTACACAATCTTGTTCATCCTGTTTAATTATGAAACCCATTGTTTTATTTCAAAATAATAAAAAAGACTTTTTGAGTATATTTCATATAAATAAAAGCAAAAAAAAAGCATAATAGTTGCAGAAAAAAAAATAATATAAAATCAAAAGAGCTTTAATACATGGTTTATGAAAAAAGTTTGTACATAATGGATCTCAAGATTTGCAAATACATATTATTTGAATGGTTACCGAATTAGGATAGCATTGTGCAGATGAAGTTAATTTTCTTAGCAAGATGAGTGCATCGTTTTTCTAAAAGTTTATTATTATATATAAATTTTGTTCTTTAAAAATTTCTAAACTTTAGGTACAATAAAATTCGCAAAATTCTCTTATTATGGAGATGAAGAAGCTTTATGAAAAGTGTTTGATTATTGGTCATATACAAGTCAATTTAACGATCGACCAAATACTTCAGACAAAATATATAAGAGATGAGGAACCGAATACTGAAGTTAGTGAATTCGAATTAGAAAACTTTAAAAAAATGTAAAAAAACTCTTTGATATATAAATTTTTTATTATTTATTAGTTACAATTAAATGAATAGTCATTAATATAATATCATTATTGTTTTCAAATGGTTGATTATCTTAATTTTAACTCTATTTATTATTTTTTAAAAAATTCAAATTCAAATTTAATATTATAGAAAAGGTTTTGTTTTGCTCATTTGAAATCTTTAATGTCATCTACTATGTTTTGAATAAGTATAAAATTTGATTCAATACTTTGAAGTTTTCTTTTTTTTGTTTCAAAAGATTATTGCTAGTTGTTCCATTTAAAACGGACTGGTAAATCAAAAGTTATTCAAGATTAGAAAAATGTAAAGTTCCAAAAATTAGCCTATATGTAATGCTTAGATCGAGTTTAAACGGCGCTTACCTACCTGATTTTGGTGGCGATACTAGGTGGGTTAAAACAATCTACTTTTAGAATTCCTGGTTTTCACTTGGTGACACTCATTTGTACTAGAAAATATAGCATCATAATGAATCAAAAGTATACTTTACAGTAATCATTTGTTGTAAATTTATGAAAACTCTTTAACATTTATTATCATATTATTCATATATCATAAAAATTTTAATTCATATAGATTCGGATAAGTATTTTACTCTTAAAACAGAATGTTTGCTATTTGTGATTTAAAAAAAAAAATTGCTGTAACAAAAAAAATGCTCGTAATAAAAAATTTCTTAATTAGAATTTTCTTTGCAATGAAAACAACATACTATAAAAAAAGAGAAATTTGCTATATAAGTCGTAACGAAAAAAAATGTTTGTGTTTGTAATAAAAATGTCTGTGTTTGTTTGTGTTTGCAATAAAAATGTTTGTGTTTGTGTTTGTAATAAAAATGTTTGTGTTTGTAATAAATATATTCATTATTAAGACGTAAAGGAAATAGTTTATAAAAAATGCTTGCGATGACAAAATATCTACGATAAATAAGATATTTATGATGAAAACGAAAATATTTTAGTGAATATACCGAAAAATCTAACAAAAAGAATGCACCGAAGAGATGTGCTGAAAAAACATGACAAAAAATATATATATATCAATCGAAAAAAAATTTTTCTGTCAACTACCGATATAACGAACACCCTTAGACCGGATTCACTGGTTTGACGAACAAATTACAAAGAATCGAATTTTTAATATATAAATAATCTATAATGGTTATAACGGAGGTTTTCAGTATATGATAAGTGGTTCGAATAATTACGTGTTCGAATATTTTAGCAGTAATTAAAAGGATTAGATAATGACGTCAAATTAGTAATTGAAGGATCACTAATAGTTGGACGATCAATATTTAACGCGGATTCTTCATGTGTAAAAGAGGGTGAAAGAAAAGATGTTGAGGAGGATTGATTAGTGAGAGTATTTTGAAATACTTCAGTAGTTCCCGATACTGGGTATAAACCACACAAACTACATGGCGTAAGTTGCTCTTGATACTTTTCTGGTATCAGGTATGAATAGCTCTCGACACTGGGCGCGAGTTGATATTGAGTGCAAACTCCTGGAGTCAAGCCTGAGTATTCGATACCGGTCGTGGGTTGATATTGAGTGTGAGCTACTCTTGATACTGGGTGTGAATGTTGGGTTTGAATTGCACTATAAGGATTAATATTTGAAAATGGCTGGAGGTTTGCAAACTCATGATTTTGCCTGCGCGACTTTGGTCCACGTCTGTTACCAGGAATAGAAACACAGGATCGATTGTATTCTCTACAGTTTGTACAAATATCCTTCCCAGGAAGTCTTTCGCATCTTTCATGTCTTTGTCGACAATTTATACATGCTAAGGTCGCATGAGTACGTGTTCTTGTTCGAAGCATATTTTATATACACCAAAAAAAGCTATGATAACGGTGTAATTTTATAATGATTACAATTGTAGGAATATGATCTTAATCGTTAAAAGCGAAAAGTTTGAAAAAAAGCACCTTTCGAAAAAGGTTCTTTATAGATACTGTTTTTAAAAAAGCACAAGTTTGAAGAAATTAAATTATGAAGGGAAGAACAAGATTTCTCAATCATTTCACCCCAAAGGTTTTTTAGATGTTATATTTATTATGAAATGTGGATGTCCCACCATCATCCAACTACCAATTTGTCATGTGATGATAACTGCGGCAAAGGACCGTTAGTTCATTATATAAATTTACAATACAATGTATTGTATATCGATTTGGGGTTGGAACATTATGACATACCGATACTAGTAGTTTAATATAGTAATTTTACAAAAAAAATTATCACAGAGTACTGTGTCCCAAATTTTAAAAAAGCGCAAGCTTGAAAAAATTAAATTATGACGGGGAGAGCAAGATTTCTCAATCATTTCACCCCAAAGGTTTTTTTAGATGTTACATTTATTATGGTATGTGGATGCCCCATAAAATTACTAACTGTCAATTTGTCATGTGATGGTAACTGATTATTCATTAGTTGAGTCCGCTAATTAACAGCAGAGACAGCGCCCGATCCAAAGTGAATCCCGCTCGCCTGTGATCAATCACAAATTAAATTATTTATGTTGGATTCAATTGTGATGGATATAATCCCTCACCAGTTTTAATATATGTGTAACATTAACGGTCTCTGCTGTTCCGCTAATTTCCCCCCCAGGTTACTATTGGTCGTGAATAAATCGCATTTCTAATTGGATAAAATCGACGATTTTTAATAACGTGACGCATCTACAGAACAAGATTAGGTGTAACATAAAATTAAAAAAACCAATTGTAAAGACTCATTTATCTCAAAATTTCGCCTAAGAAATCGCCTTTTGCGTACTAACAAACCAAGTTTTTGCTACAAAATCGTCTACGTATTAATTCTGACATTGAACTTAACTTTTTAAGGATAAAATGACATGTTTGGTGCGAACCAATGGAACTTGGGGGGAAAATTAGTAAATCCCCATTAGTTCATTATATAAATTTATACGTATAATACAATGTATACCGATTTGGGTTGGTACACTGAATTCTTAATTAGAGACACCGGACAGATACGAGACGCATAAAATGTGATTAATTTTTACTAAATTTAGGTCATTTATCGGTGAATTTTAAGCGAATAAAATGTGATAATTATAGTGATACGGGCTGATCGGGCTGACCTTTTAGTGAACGACTCTTGAATGATTCTAAATATCATTCAATTATTCTCATCCTTTAGACACTGATTATGTGTTATTCAGATTCGATTCAATCTTTTTTTTCTGCGTATACTGAAAATTCGAATTTGATGTTGACTTATTATCTACATTCCGAAAATTCCGGCCGATATTTTCCGGGCAGGCCCGTATCATTAGTCTTAAGTTATTATAATAAATCGATTAATGAAAATTTTTTTTTTAATAATTAATTTTTTTTTTATTTCTTTTAAGCTTGCAATGAAGACTCTGACTGTAAAGAAACTACTTTGATTTGCGTTAATCACATTTGCCAAGATTCCGATAATCGAACTTTTAATACCCCTTGCTCCGTTGATAATGCATGCGCAAGCAAGATATGTTGGCCGTTTTCAAATGGTCTTCTCGGATGTACTCGTCTCCCAGGAGACGTTTGCAATGCTGATGAAGAATGCCCACAACATGTTTGTGTAATAACATGTGTAGAAAGTGACAATCGTTCTCCTGGACAACTTTGCATTGTTCATCAAGCGTGTGGTCCGAATGGCTTATGTATTAACAACAGATGCGCTCAAGACAATGATACACTATGCACAGATGACACCAATTGTAAGTCTTTGGTTTGTGGTAAAAATACCACCAAGTGTCAAGATAGGGATGAACGTAACTTAGGAGATCCTTGTCTAATTGGTTTGGCGTGTAAATCTGGTCTTGGATGTCATTCCCAAAAATGTAGTGATACTTCTGAATAGATAACTGTGCAAAAACCAATAATTGAAATTGTGGTTTTCTATGGGATTATTTTATATGTATGTGATGCCGAGCAAGGACTTTAAATAATGTTTTATGTATTCGATAAGTTTTATCTAATCTAATGTCATTATTTGAAGCTAAATTCTGTAAAGTTAAAATGATTAAATTCAAAAACAAACTTTATTTGCAGTTAATATAAACTATCTAATTTCATTATTATTAGCTTTAGTAAAAAAAACGAATAAGAATTATTTTCGATTATTACAGAAATTTCTTTTTAGCTACCTATACTAACTTATAGTATTTGATGCTACGGCAGAAATTTGACATTTTTACAATAGCATTATAGATTTAAACTAGTGTGATGGATGTTTCTTTGTGCCACCCATCCAATTTTATTGACTAAACTAAACTAGCATAAATAAAATAATTCTCGTTATGAACTTAAATTATAAATTTAATTACTCGCCAACAAGATTTACACAAATAAAAGATGTTTAATGATATATATTACAAAATAAGTCTTACAAACATAAATTATTGAATCTAAACGGATATACGAATTGGTATTTACTCATGAACTATTAATGCAAATAAAAATGGCAAGACTGGCATTTAAAAGTAATTATTATGAACTTCAGAACTTTAAATTATAAATTTAAAAGTACTCAAACTAAAATAACAAACAATATTTTATATAAATGTATCCGTACTTACGAGATTAATGTGAACAAAATAATTAGATTAGTATTATAGAAGTAATTCTTACTGGCTCGAACAGCATTGTGAAAGGTACGTTTTTCTAAATTGTACTCACAAAATGAATCGTACAGGATCGTAAATAACAACAGGATAATGATAATATAACGATAAATTGCCGATAATATCATTCAGGTGAGAAAATCCATGATTCCAATATGGTTACATAATTTATAAATATTTTTTTATATGGTTTACACTTTAGTAGCTTAAAACATGCAAGTTATAACGGCTTAATTGATACATTTACTTTGTTCTACAACAATATTCTTTGAATTGATGTAAATTTTTTCTTGCAACCTGATTGGCCGTTTCTCTAAAAACTTTCAAATAATTTCCATATTTAAGGATCATTTAAAGCCTGAAATCTTACATAATGTCATGATGATTGGTTAATCACGAGATATACGAACTTTGCAATCTTTTTAATTACCGTTATGCGTATCAAAAATGTTGCAATTTTTTTGCGGTCAAACAACTTTTTGACCTTTGGCAGCCAATTGGACAACAACTAATGGCCAATATCTAAACTTCGGCAAAAAATTCCAACTTATATAATATTAGCCAATCATATTACTAGCATTTTTTATACATGTATTTGACCATTTTGGGCAAATATTTTTTTTGGAAAAATTTTGCTATCGGTCAACAAAATAGCCAAGTGATAACCTCTTAAAAAATTCTTTTGTGAACCAGGTAAAGTTTTAAGTGCAACTACACAAAATGGTGTGCGTGATTGTGTGTATTTACTAAAAGTAAGTGAAGTTATTCTTTTACCATCTAGCCATGTTATGGAAAATATAGAGATAAACCCCCCTTTACCAATCATTTGAACATCAGCTAATATATTAAAAGGAATCCATTCGATTACATCTTCATATTTTGTGGCTTTAAGCTGAAATCCTTAATGCAATCCATCCTTGTGATGTTTTCTGAGGGTCGCATGTTTGACACCAATTGTAAGACGTGTTATATCGGTCACAATTTCATATTTTCCCTTGTATTTACAGTAGATCTTTTATAACCAAATTCATCCAATACTAGAATAAACTCATTCGTTGTGATGTTTTGAGTCAGCCCATATACTTTGAGGTTATTATTCTTAATTGTACATTATTTACAAACTTATTAAGCATGTACATTAAGATAAACCTATATGTTGCTATTTTATAACAACGATGTATAACAGTGGCAATCACTTCACCGGAGACAAGCCATTTAACCAACATCACCTGGGTGACAATTTGCATGCTATCAGTTATATATACATATAGATAATTTGTAAATTGTCATTTACGAGATGTCAGTTAGATTGTCGGTGAAATAATATGGACCCCAATTAAATATTTTAATTTACTTCCTGTAACATATCTAATAAACTTTGTGCTCTAGTAAATATTTTAAACTCTATTACGTATGTTAGTATACGTGACTGTGAGTATTTATTTTTTAATTTATTAAAAGTAATCCATTCGATTACATCTTCGTATTCCGTAGCTTTAAGTTGAAATTCTTTAATGCAATCATCAATATCCTTATTTTCACTTGTCCATCCTTGTGTTATCTTCTAAGGGACACATGCTTGACACCATGCCGGCGATTTGTTATATCGCTTGCAATTTGCACATTTTCCAATAAATTCATCTCTTTTAGAACCAAATTCATTTGTGATTGTATCATGAGTTAACCCATAGACACTTTTACCTTCTAATTGCACGTGATTTAAACTATAAAATAATATAAAATAATATAAATATAAATAAAGTATACACACTATTAATGAAATAAACTTACATAATAAAATAATCTCACTTTTTAAAATATTTTGAATATTTTGTGAACAGGTCAATATTTTAAGCTCCACCTTACATGATCGTATACGTAACTGTGAATACTCATTCGTCATTTTAATTTTCATTTTCATATTCCATTCGATTACGTCATCATACTTTGTAGCTTTAAGTTGAAGTTCTTGAATACAATCATCGATATTCTTATTTCCACTTGTCCATCCTTGTGCTGTTTTGTAAGTATCACATGTTTGACATCATGCTTCAGATGTGTTATATCGGTTGCAATTTGCACATTTTCCATTTAATAAATTTCTTGTAGAACATGTAAAGATACAAGTGTATAGATTAAACAAGTCATTTTACTAGAACAAAGAGCTAATAAGGCTCACGTAGTATATAGGTTAGTTGTAGAAGGAGTGGTAGGAGATTCGAATTTACATGTATAAGCGATAAATTGTTGTATTGGGTCAAGTAATAAAATTTTTAAAGAAATTTTGCTATAGAAAGTTCAGAGCATTCGATTTGTCATTCGACTTTCACGTGCATTACGATTTGTTACAGAGTCATCGGAGTTTTCATGCATCTAAAATAGCACAGGCAATATCTCGAAAACAATTAATTTTTTTTGTTTTTTTTTTGTATTCTATAGAAATGTAGATCAATTTTGGTTGAATTTGGATATGTGGTTGTCGTAATATCACTAGTGCTATTTTAGCTGCTAGAAAAATCCGAGGACTCCGATCGATTTATATGTAAAATGATCGCGATCGGCGTATAATCAACCCTTAATTTTGATTGATCAATTCTCACGTGTAGATTTACAAGACTTGACCAATCAACCCAATTTTTGGATCTAAGAACAGACTTTTACGCGTAATAAGAATTGTTTTATTTTTTTACACCTTTTTAACGTGCTTTTTTTATACTCTTTATTCTTGTTTTGTTTTTGTTATTTATTTATATTCTTTATATTTCCTGTTATAAAAAACCAATACGAAGTTCGACGTGCATTTCCAAGAAGCCTAACTGGAAAATGTAGTATTTTTATATATTGTTTGAAGCGAGTAAGATAGTTAGAAAAGGAACCGAAAGCGCGTCGTGGCCACAGTTTGCGAAAGTTATCGGTCAAGTAACCAGACTTGACGTATGGTGGACGACCTACTGTGAACGTTCTTTCTTTTTTAACTAACCGAAAACTTCCTTATGCGAAAAGCTAATTGAGCCATAGGGAAAAAATTGCACTCCGTCTTGAGGAAGAAAAGAAGAAATGATGATTGATAATGGACGATAATTGATGATGAATGATAATTGATGATAACGATTGATTATAATGACGGTAAAGACGACGACAAGACGGGAGCGTGTAATTTGAACCTTATGAAAGATTTTCTGAGTAGGGTCTGCTGATTCTGAAGGAGGAGTTGGCTACGTTTTTTTTATGATGACGAACATTTTGCTCACTGCGGTATCCTCCTCATACAGTATTATATGTATTCAGTGAAATTGTGACGATCTATACGAACGAAAGCGAATTTATGCCAAAGATCATGCCTTCGAAATACATTGCTTTGAAGAACAAACACACTACCGCCTATTGGAATGTGTGATTAGCTGATTAAGAAAAGGTACTGATGAAATATTTTAAGAACGTTAATTTAAAAGCTGCTCGATTATATTATATTCAAATAAACTTATTACAAACGTGATTGGGTCAGTTGATCGTGAATATTTATTTGAGTTATAGATATTAGGTATAATAAATTTGGGTTTAAATATCAGTTGTTAAATAATAACCGGGTTTATATCATATATAAAACTTATAAAACAAATTATAATTTTATTTTTTAAAAATGTAGTTAAATTTGACAATGTAAAACTTGAAACTATTTTAAATAATAATAAACTTCAAAGGCTTTTTTAAAAATATATATATTTTTTGGGAGGGCTTGAGGCAGAACTTAAAATCGGTAATAAAAGTTTAATATGCTTTACATTTAGAACCTCCCGAAATTTCAACATCCACTACCATAATTATTGGTTAATTATATCGAAATATAAATCGCACACGTTGAATGATTGAAAACAGTATTTTCGTTCTACAACTCAAAGAAAAAAATTGCATAAACAAAACATATAAACGTATAAATTAAAATTAAAAAAATTCGAAAATATATATCTTACAATTTTATTCGTTATAAAGTTGAAGAAAAAAAACCAAATATTTAAGCTATATTTTTGATTTTAAAAAAGATTGAGATGTCATATCTAAGACATTTAAAATCAATATATTTGTAAATATATACCATAAACTTGTAAAAAAAAAAATAATAAACTATAAAATGATACCAATCACAAATAGAAAATGTCAAATTAAATCTTAACTCAATTGCCCAATCAAAATAGCATCCACAGTCGATCCTTTATCTAATTCTTTACATTGATCAGTTTTTTCTGGTAACTTTAATAAAGCATTACAACTTCTCAAACTAAGCATTCGGCTACTAATTTGATGTCCTGTAGAAGTTGCCATAAATTTTCCTTTTGAATGATCAAAGGAAATCACGGCTCGATGATATTCAGGACGCGGATCAAGTGATAGCTTGTCCGTTAGCTAGTAATTATAAAATAAAATTTGAAAAAATAATAATATTTTTTTAAAAAAATAGCATAATAAAAAATCCAAATCTAAAGAATTAAATATATCTACCTCTGCTGGTAAAATAGGGGAATTCCAATTTTCATAACCAGCTAATTTCCGAAGAGCAGGTAAGACGAACAAATAGAAAGTAACAGTAGCAGAGACAGGATTTCCAGGCAAACCAAATATTAACTTTTCAGGAGCACCAGAAGTTCCTGAAAGTGTGGCAAAAGTAGTCGGCTTTCTAATTAGATAAAATGTATAATATTAATATAGTTCATGTGATAATATAAAATTTATTAGTCAAATTATTTTACCCTGGCTTCATTTTTACTCTTCCGAAATGGATGGTTGCACCCAAAGACTTTTCCAAAGTAGGTTTAAATAAATCTAATTCGCCCATAGATACACCACCGGTTGAGACTAGCACATCAACCTGTGTTAAAGCCGTATTTAACGTTTTCTCTAACTCTTTTGGACTAAACGATCAAACAATTTGCATTAATAATATCATAGTAATGGAAAAGCCAAATGTTATAAATGTTATAAAAATTATGAATGTGATCGATCTCATACTCATCATCAACGATTCCAAAATCCTTGACTTCAAAACCAGTAGCTTTTGCAATTGAAAATAAAGTAGGACGATTGCTATCAAAAATTTGACCATATTTTAATTCCAAAGTATTTTTGTGATCGATAACTTCATTTCCGGTAGACAAAACGCCGATTACTGGACGTCTATATACACAAACCTAAATTCATTTACCAGTAATAAATTAAAATTAATATATTAAAGTTAATAAACGAAAAATAAATAAATAATAATAATAATAAAAATATAGTAAACATACTTCTTTTACACCCACAGAGGCCAAAACGCCGATTTCCCCACCTACAGCTGATAAAAGTTCACCCTTTCTCGCAACAATGGAGCCAACGCTAGTATCCGAACCAATTTCTCTAATGTTAGCACCATCATTAACTTGAACGTGAATTTCAACGGATTCCTCTTGAAGACCATCAGCAGAAGCACGTATTAGGGTAGTGTCTTCAACCATTACTACAGCAGTAGCACCAGGAGGCACAGGACCACCAGTTGTGATTCGGGCAATTTGACCAGGCAGTAATTTATCAGCAGGTAAATGAGAAGTATTTGCAATAGATACACCAACTACGGGATAAATCCCGGGACCATCACTCGCTAGAACATAAATAAAAACATATATTATATTATATAATAATATAAATGAATAAATTTAAAAAGATCAAAAATAGAGATATTATACCAACAACAGCATATCCATCGAGTATGGAAGCACGATAACCCGGAACAGGTAAACGAGCGACCACATCTTCGGCCAAAACCATTCCTATCAAATTCTCATCAACAGGAACTTTAATTGGTGACAAAGTATTGCTATGTTCGGTAATTATATTTAACGCTTCAGTGACAGAAATCATCGGATAGGGTGATTTACGTTGACGCTGCGGGACTAACATAAATAAATAAATATATATATATATGAATATATTTCGGTAAAGAGATTTTTTGATAGGATTTAAATATATACATATTATTTATTACCGGGGCCGAAAAGAGAAGTAGATGAATATTGATGTTTATCACCATGTTTATGATCATGATGAACACATTCGTGACTTTCAACACGTAATTGAGCATGAACATTTTCACCAGTTTCACCTCTAACCAAATCAATAGCATGAGGCAAAACATTCAATATAGCTTGTATATTTTCTTTTGCACCTTTAGGACTTCCGGGAACAGTCAAAATAATAGTATTGCCTCTAATTCCACATACAGGCCGACTTAAAGCAGCAAAAACAGTTTTTTCTAAAGATGCTTTTATCATCGCATGAGTAATTCCGGTACATGATTTTTCAAATAGTGGTTGAACAGCCTAATTATTAATCAATGAATTTTTTAGATTTTAATAGATCGTTAATAGTTTTAATTTTTTTAAAAAAAATTTATAATTTACATACTTCAGGAGTTACGTCACGAACACCAAAACCAGTACCACCGGTAGTTACTACTAAATCCAAATTTTCAACATCACACCAATCTTTTACACTTTTTTGTATTTCGAAGGAATCATCCTTAACAATTTTAGTTTTTATAACGCGAAAAGGTTTTTTTGAGTGCGAAGTCTCAGAAAATAGAGTTTTTAGAACAGGACCACTAAGGTCCTTTGTTGAATCACGTGAACAGGTGTCGCTAACTAGTATTTTATTTTGATTTTTTATTTTGAAATATCATTATTTGCTCTGCTTGCTGAAATTAACCATTCAACTAAAACCATATACCTGTTAGAATGCCAACGGAATAGTATTCAGGTTTTTCTGTATTTATAATAAATTTACAATAATGAATTTAGAATTTATATATAATGAAGGTAAATGTTAAATAAAGCTTTGAAAATGAATACCTTGAACTACGCTTGACATTTTTTTAAAACAAAAATTTTTGTTTGAGAACTAAGTCATCATGTTTATAACGTATAAAAATAACGATAAAGCTATCGTTATCGTTATCGTTATCTGTTAGATTAGATAATTTTAATTTATTTCTTATCATTACCATATTCGGAAATGGTTAACATCACACAAAATTATTTAATAATTTATTGGTCAAAGCTAGTATACAAGCGAGAGGTGAGGAGAGAACAAGCATTGTCTTGGATAGTGCAAGACCGAATTTTGAGGGAAATTACCAATGACACAACTGAAAATAAAAAATATATACAGTATATATACAAAATTTAACTCGTAAGATATGAAGAAACGACCTCAGTTGCATAAATCATTCACAAAATAATTGAGGGAAGCGAGGTAAAGCTTTTCAAGCCTTACACTACTGAATTTTAAGAATGTCCGGCACCCGTTTACTTGACTAAATGTTAGGTTCCAATAACTAGAATTAAACCTAAATTAGGCCCAACGTTTATATACCAAATTCTTGGTTTAATATATACAGTAGTAGCTGACTTTTAATAATATTAACTGACTTTTAATAAAAAAGAGAATCGTTTATTAAATAATAAAAGTATATAGCTTATCAAGTAAAAAAATATAAATATGTCGTAAGCAAATATACTTAAGTTTATCAGCGAAATAAGAAGTCATATTGTCATAATATGTCATCGTATCGAAAATAAGCATATTTAATAAGTAAAAGAAAAAATTGTCATTTTCTCTTTTTAGTTAAAATGAAAAAGCAAAAAATAACTTACATACCTGAACAAATAGTCATAAGAAATGAAGCTAGAAGAAAATGGAAAAGTTTAATGACTGAAAACAGCAATTAGCTTACCGAGAAAGTGAATTAGGAAAGAGGCTTGTAGCAAACATCTAATATTGATAATATTAAGGTGAAAGAGAACATAACTCAAGAAGAACAAGCAAATACCTAAATAAAAATACTATGATTAAACTAAATTTTGAATAGAATAATCAAGTCTACAATGTAATAAATTATTTTAGAAACGACATATCACTCTCGTGTTTGATGATCCAATGTTATCTATATTAGACTATCATTAGTATCCCAACCTATTAAATATAGTTGGGAAGGAAAGTCAGGAACTCGTTCCCGCATGCAGTTTCCTTTGAGCCTTGCTTGGACAATTACAATTCGTAAGTCGCAAGGTTAACATTACTACAAGCCGTAACAAATCTTGGGAATATGCAACTGGTCTTTCATTTTGTATCAAGGGTTTGAGCTCTTACTAACCTTATTTTCAATAGCGCATTTTCCTTTGACAGATTACAAAAATTGGAGCAAAAATGCACGTTTACAAAAATATTAATGAAAGAACAAAGATTTATAATATTATATGCAATAGAAATTCATAAAATTTAAGAAATTTTTTAAAATTACTCGTAGGGTATTTACCCAACCTGGTATAAGTTAAGATGAATTAATATTGAAGATGTATTCATATATAAAATAGGGGTTGAACATTTTTACTTAAGGCATCTATATCAAGTTTCCTTAATAAAATTTTGAGATATTGAGATTTTCGATTTTTTTCTTATATACTCACTGAGGTACAGATAGAAATCCTCAAAATTTAAATTATATTTTAAATATAATTAATTCTAAAGCTAAGGTCAAGAATTAGGGCTACAGCCCACAAAACGTTGCCGTTTTCTAGTGAATATTGAATAGCTTACTTTTAAATACCTAGACTAACAGATGTCGAAAATGACAAACTAACCCACTTTTCACCTGGGTGACTTATGAGTAAGGTGTTTTGTTACTAAAATTGATACCCAATTAAATTACAGTTCTTTTAGTTAACGGATCATATGTAGGGATGTTAATCAGCTCGGTTTAGTCGGTTTTTGAGTTGGTTAGAGTCTAGTCATTTGAAGTCGACTCTGAGTCGACTTCAAATCATATGACATTTACCAAATTGAGAGCAATGTGCATATCGATCAGGAGTATGTCACGCTGCAGGGGTGGCTACTGTACACTTATATTAAATTTCTTATATTACTTGACAGAATTTTTCTCTTTAAGCCGTAAGGACTTTTTTTTAAGAAATATATTTTATTGCTGCGCTTTACAAAAATGTTAGTTTTAGCCTTTTATTTTTTTAAACAGTGAAGTTTCAATTTATAGAGTGACTAGGCTTTAAAGAATCTCGAATTGAAGCTAGGCAACCAAAAGAACGTTACACAAGTAATTTTTAAATTCGTTACCAAACTTTTTTTTTGGACACAAAGTATAGCGGAAACATCTAGTTCAATTAAAATAGCAAGCACAATAGAATCAACTCGTAAAAGGGCACCTAAGGCATAAAATTAATATTAGCTGACGAAATACTACTGTTCTAATGAATAATCCAACTGGCATTTATCATTACGGAGAGACTCTTTGTAATGATCCTGATAAGGACTTTGAGATTCTTGATTATGTTAGCATTGGGGATAATTCTGAAAGTCTTGAGCAACCAACATCTTCACTTTTGTCTAAATATAGTACAAGCTGCACAGAAAATGATATAAATCTATACGATAGTTCACATGATATACAATTTAATACATCAGCAATCGGATTAGCTAAGGCATATGCCAATTCATCATCAACAACAATGCAAGAACGAGATAATGAAATTGATATAAATTGGTTGGCACAAGACCTTGATGTAACGTCTAATAGTGAATCATCATGGGATACAACTATTTGTCATGAAAATGAATTAACTTTAGAATTTAATTCTGGTGGTGTTAAGCAGTTGAATGAGACATGCATCATAGTAGACGATTTAAATGGAACATTACAACGATGTCCTCATCCTGCAGAGAAACCATTGAAACAGCTTGGAGGGATTTGGGAGCTGGATTTTGATATGGTGGATGAAATTGTTATGAAATCAAAGGGTGATGGTTTGAATACACTAGGGGTTTGCAAAAGCCACTTTAATTATGATAACAAACAATTACATGAATGTCAAAAAACAGAAGTTTCTATTGATAAAGCAGTGATTCATCGAAAAAGATGTTTATTCTGTGGACACTATAAGTATGTATTTAGCCATGGGTATTGTACAGAACATTCGTGGAAATTATATGATCGGAACATACAAATAGTTTGCAATGGATTGAAGGTTTGTCATGTGTTTCAAGAGAATGAATTTACAAACAATCATCTAGTTCTAGACGTGCACGATATATACAGTATGTTGCAAAAATAATCAGAAAATTTTTATAAAATTTAGATTTGCATGATCTAAATTTTTTAGTTTAGATTTTTAATTACTAATTCTTATATA
>CAJVQA010002030.1:0-23236 GCA_910591915.1 Cetraspora pellucida
TAAAGTAAATAATAAAATATTAATCATAAAAATAAAATTTTATAAATTGTAAAATTATTAGAAATATTTAAAAATATACAAAATAAAGTAAAAATTTAAAAAAACAAAAGTAAGCAAAATTTAGCAAAACTATTTGAAATATATTAATAATAGTTAATAATATAAAAAACCTTAGATATATATTTAATAAATAAATTCAAAAATAATTAAAATACTTAGAAATATTTTGATTGATTTTGAAATACTTTAAAGTATTTCAAAATTATTTAAAAAAAATTAAAGAAATATGAAATTATTTGAAATATGCTTAAATATTTTAAAATTATACCAATGAATTTAGTTATTTTTATTATATTTAATTAAAAAACTTAAAGTAATAATTGCAAATAAACAAAAATTCATTAACAACTCTTTCTAACAATTATTTGAACCAAGTTGGCACTGAAAGTAGATTAAAAACTTTAGCTCTAAAGTAAATAATATTCTTAGTTTTATATTAAGTAAATTTGCTATTGACAAAGCTCAAATATATAATACACTGAAGAGTAGACAAAACTTAAGTGGTTTTTGCCTTGAGTTAAGCTTTTTGTCTAGTGGACTCTTTTACATATTCAGCATCCAAACTGGAATGATATTCTGAAAACAAGTAAAGACAAAATCAGTTCTCTGATTAAGAATATTAGAAGCAGAAAAAAAAAAACCAACTAGAAAACTCTTTTTAACTTGAACTCTTGCAATATTAATATACTTCCTCTTCATCTTTCTTTTGTTTTCTTTTTTTCAAAAAGTGGAGATTTGGCTCACCTTTATCAAAAGATTGACATTGTGCATCATTTTTTTTGTGATTATATGCTTGTTTAGACATAGTAAATAAGGAACATAACAAACACATGAGTCAGCCAATTATGTGAAGCAGATCTGAAAAGAATTTAATTCAAAAAGACTAAAAATATATTGAGATATGCATATATTTCAAGGCCATGTGCATAATATTTTTTAAAAAAATAGTTATAGGAGTTTATAAAGAATTAGACTGCTTAAGTGCACTTCAAATCTTAATATAGTACTCCACTTACTTAAAGATTTCTCCTATACAGAAAGTGCCTAGCTCAAACTCTGTCCTATAAGTGAATACAGTTTTAAGAGTATTTAGTTTTTAGAAAATAGTTATAGTTTATAAAAATATAAAAACATTGTAGCAAGTAGCAATTGTAGAATAGAGTTTTATTCTATTAGCAAGTTTTCTTCTTTATTCTTCTTATAGATTAGTTTCATTTTCTTTTTGTTAGTTTTATTTTACTCCTCATTTTCATTTCTTCCTTTCTCAATTTTAAAATCATTTTCAAATTTTTTTTGTTTTTCTCTTCCCTATGAGAAAATGTCTTTAGATTGGCAATATCTTATTGTAGGGTAGGGGCCAGATGAGTTGTAATTTCTAGTTCTAACTAGATTAGTGCAGCAGGTCACATTTAGGTACCATTTGGGTGGCTGAATGATGGTAGACTTATAAGTTAAATGATATTCTGTATTTACAAATATAGTTACAAATAGTTTAATAAAGTATTACTGTAACTGCTTAAGGAAAAAAAAAAAAAAAAAAAAAAAAATGCAAATAAAATTAATTATATTTATTAAAAATATAAAAGATAAAGATATAAAAATAAAACAAAAAAATCTAAAATATAATATAGATCCTTTTTGTAAATCTTTAATTTCTTTTAAATCAGTTATATTCCTTATTAAAGGCTTTTTTACTTAATTGAAACAATGTTCTATTCTGTGACTCTGTGCTTAACTGCAACAAAGTTTTAGTCTAAAGCTTAGTTCTAGTCTAAGGCTCTGTTCTAGTTTGAGACTTAGTAACTGTTTGAGTACCAGTTGGAGTTGTAGTAGTGATCAGGGTTTCTGAAGAAAATTAAGTAGATCTAACTCTTTTAAAAACCTAAATAATAAGTAATATTAAAAAAATAATAAAGTAATAATAAAGTTTTTATAAGAATAAAAATTTAAAATAATTATATAAGTTATTAATATTATAATTATTCTTTTAGAAGTTTGCAAAGGAGTTCACATTCTTCTTTTATCTACTGACTGTAATCAAATTAATAAAAAATATTCTAATTATATATTAAATAATTAATCTCTACTTTGCTAACTACTTCTTCTTTATCTTCATTTGATGTTGAATCATTATCATAAGGTGATACAAAACCTAGTCTTTTCTCTAACTGATTTTTTATTTTATTTATTTAATAAAAATTAAAATAAATATAAATAATATTAAGATTATTCAAATATTTGCATATAAAATTGCACAACTATTTAAAATATATTAAAGTTATTTAAAACTTATAAATATTTTAATGCTTATAGAAATATTTTATTAGGTTTTTCTTAAGCTGATTTTTAACAATGTTTTCAGACATTATTAATTGTTTATAAAGTAAACTTAACATTATTTGGCATACACTTATAGCATATACAACTTTATTATTTGATAGTGAGTCTTAAGGCCAAATCTTAGATAAAATTTTTTATTTATAAGTTTTAGAAGCTAAATTACAAATATTAATTTTATCGAAAAGCTTCCTATAACATTGTCTTGCTTTTGTAAAAGCTTTCTATATAGCAACTTCTTGAGAAGGCACATTTATATTTATAGAATCTAATTGGTTTTTGCTATATACCACAAACATTGCATTTTTAATACAAGTTGTTAGACCACTTCACACAAATTTGTACTGTTTTAAAAGTTAAATTTATTATATCAAAATAAAATTATTTTTAGTTTTCAAAATTTTGTAAAACTTTTCAAATTTTGTAAAATACTTTTCAAATTTTTGAATATATTTGTATTTATTCAAATATTATTAAATAATATTTACTAGTTCTTCAATGTTTTTATTATAATATGTTTTTATGCTTTATCTGACATTAAACTATAATATACTAGATGATTTTTGAACATCCAAGCTTCAGTTGCCTCTTATAATTCTTCTTTGGAAGGATAAATCAAATATTCAATCACTTCCTTTGCTATTACTTTAATCAATTACTAAACATTTAAGATAAAACATATTTTATTAATAAAATTATTGTAATATTTTATATATAATAAAATAATTTCAAGTACTTTAATAAAATTATTTTCAGCTAACAAATTATATGATTTATTAATTTTATCATCTAATTCATTTAGATGTTATTTGTTTTTATCAACTTTTTCAAATAAATCAGTAAGCTTTTCAAAAAATTTTAAAAGAAGATTTTCTGAATTATATTAAAGAATAAATAAAAACATTTAAGGTATTCATATAAATTTAATATAAAAGATATATTTTTATAACCTTCAAATAGACACATAACTCTTTTAATACTTTCAGAAGATCTTTTAGCAGAACTAGCTGCCTTTATATTCTTAAAAGTTTTGGTTGCTTTTCTAACAGATGTTGAAACATTACTTCTTATAGAAAATACTCTTTTCCTTTCTTCAGTTGTTTGCAATAATGATCATGCAATCAATCTTGCAAAAACTTGTTTAAATTTTAATTGTTTCTTAATAATTTTAAACATTTTAATGATTTGCAAATTATTTCGAAAGTAATTAAAATGGTTTAAAAGCAGTTAACTTAAATAAAAGTATTAATAATATTTTAAAATAAAATAAGAAAAGTAAAAAAAAATAAAAAAATAAAAAAAAAAAAGAAAGAAAAAAGATAATAATAAATATGTTAGATATAGAAAAAAACAAAATTATTATTGTAAAAAATATGCAAATATTTGTAAATTTAGATGAAATATTTTAATGAATAATAAATATTTGTAATATTTGTAAGTATTGAATTTTATAAGTAAAGAAATATTATAAGAAGACAATATAGAATTGCAAAAAAAAATTTTTTTCTATTTATATTTTAACTCTTTAAACTTCTCAAAGCAATTTTAATATTCTTAAATAATCTTAAATTAATTTGCATATTTCTTTTATTATTAAAATAATTCTAAAAAGATGTGGCAATCTAGTGAAGTGGATAGGTTGTCAACTCCTAAGTGGCAGAACTAGAATTCAAATCTTAGTAATAGCAAAAAATTTGCAATTCTTTCTGTATTATAGTTAACTGTCTACTGTGATTGGTTGGAATAAAATACCTATAATTTGTGTTATACCAATATGACTGAAAGGTCTAGGCATTCATGCAACATTGTATGACAGAACACAAACTGGTACCAGATAGTGTGAACTTAAGATAAGTTCTTAGGTCTTGTAAATTACAGAAACCAGATAAGAAGATATAAGTCTACTTGGAAGACCCAAGTAGAGAGGTAATCTGAACCTTTAATAGTACTACTGTAAAGACTAAACTTATGAAATGGAGCTAGAACTTGTGAAACTAGGCAAAGAGCTGGCCTTTGAGAAGAGGCCAAATAGAACCAACCAGGCTACTAGAATCTGTTTTGAAAAAAAATGTTACATGTTAGCAAACATATAAACTAGAGATGTATAGTTATGACCTGTCTTACTGGGCTATCTGGTTTGAAAGCTTAGTAGAACTTGAATTAAATATCAAAATAGTAAGAATGTATTGTAAAATTAGTACTGGGATTGGAATGAACTCTACAAAAGCATAGCAGTTTAATGGTACATCCTAACTGTTAGTATTAGTTTTAATCATAGTAATACTAGGTCAGCTATAAGAATAAAATACAGAAAATTCTGAAAGATTTAGTACAAGATCAAAGGTTTTTTATATAAGTGAACTGCTTTAAAGACTTAATGGCTATAGTATATTTTTACTGGCATCAGTGAGGTCATTAGTAAACAGAAGTAGGTAGGTAAATACGAAAACTAAAATTGTTAAGTAAGAAATCTACAGGCAGGTTCCAGGTATGATAACTAGTGTAGAACCTTTAAGTGAACTATTTAAATTAGACAATGGCTAAAGTTGTATAAGTGGCTAGTTGTACACTCTTTCTATAATTGCCCTTCTATAGTTGTAATACAACTATTAGCCAAATATATTATCAATAAAATCCTGGGTCACAAGTACTTACCTTAATATTTAAAAAAAAAAATTTAAAATAATTCTAAGGTATTCAAATAAATTCGCATTACTTTAAACTATTTTAATATAATTAAAATTTGATTTATATTTATTTTAATTTTGTATACTTTAATTATTTCAAAGTTTTTTTTAAATTTTTTTAAGTTTTTTTATTAATCTTTAATATTTTAAATACTTTTTTGCAATTATTAAATTAATTTTAATGTAATTGAATAGTTTAACATTTCTTTAAATTCTTTTAATATACTTAAAATTTTAACTTCTATTTATTTTGAATCATTTCATTATTATTCAAATATTAACATATTACTTTAAAAAATTTACTATTTTTGTGCTTTTAAATTATTTTAAAATAATTTAATCTACTTATAAACAATTAATCATATTTGTAAAATGTAATAACCTAGTGAAGTAGTTAGATTGTCAACCTGCCAAGTGGTAGGTTGAATGTTCAAATCCTATCAACAGTAAAAATTTGAATAATCATTTATGTAATTTGGTATTACAGTAACTGTTCTTAACAATTGGGTTAAGATACTTGTAATTATGATTACATCAGTATGACTGACAGATTATAGGGCATCAGTATAACTTGTTATATAGAGAAATGCAATCTGACAAATCAGATAGTACAAACTTAAAATAAGTCCTTGTAGCTATATAAATTTGTAGAAATTAGAAAACAAGAGCCCATTTGAGAAGACCCAAGTAGAGAGGTAACCCAGATTTTTGATAGTACTACTATAAAGGCTAGATCTAAGAAATGAATACCAATGCCAAAGTAGCCAGATGGGCAAGAACCTCTGAATTGGGAGTTTTAGAAGTACCACCAACCAGACTGCTAGATTGGACTAAAGAAAAAAAATATCAGGCCAGCTTGATATACTGATGAACTGGTTATAGTCTTACATAACCTATCTGAATTGAGAGTTTGATAAAAGAAGCAAGGGTATACTAAAGTACTAAAGATATGCTATAAAGTAGATACTGAAGTTTGTATGAACTCTACAAGGGCATAGCAGTTTAATGATTAGCCCTAACTGCAAGTATTAGTTTTGTCATAGTAATATCTGGATTAACTGCAAAAATAGATAAACAGCAGACTTCAGAAGGTTTATCTTAAGAATAACTATTCTAAGGTTGAGATGAAGAATTCAGGCTTGATCTGGTAAAGTAACATGAAACAGGTTTAAAAGGTTTAAATAAAACACCTAAGCAAGAGTGTTAGGTATAGCAATTGGTAGGAAACATTAGGCAGACTCCTTAAATAGGTAATATAGAAAATTATATGAGTAGCCAATTGTATGCTCTTTTTGTAATAGCTTCTTACAAACTACATTTCTAAAAATATATTAATAAAGTTAAAAGACCAAAGAGGTCATCTTAATACCAAATAAAAAAAACAATTACATCAGGAAAATTTTAAAAGTAATATATATCGTTAGTAATCTCTATATTTCTATCGATATATAGCATCCTTGTTGGGTATTATTAATAGTGATTTGTAACAATATATATTAAAATTTCGTTAAATTTTCTTAAACATTGAATTTAATTTTTTCGATAACTAGTAATTCAAATTGGCTCAAATTTTTACTGTAAATAATAAATATATTCAACTATAATATACTAAAGTTTCAACCAATTTAAATAAATAGTTCTTGTGAAATTACTTGTAAATGATAAGTAATTTTTTTTAAAAAAATTAACTATCATTTATAAGTGATTTCTCAAGAACTATTTATTTAAATTGGTTAAAACTTTAGTATATTATAGTTGAACATATTTATTATTTACAGTAAAAATTTGAGCCAATTTAAATTACTAGTTATTAGAAAAATTAAATTCAAAATTTAAGAAAATTTAACAAAATTTTGATATATATCATTACAAATTACTATTGATAATATCCAACAGGGGTGCTATATATTGATAGAAATATAGGGATTACTAATGATATATATCACTTTTAAAATTTTCCTGATGATAGGTATTTTAAAAGATAAAAAAAGACAAGTGGTATTTGAAATTTACAAATAGTAGCAATTCAAATGAATAATGAAATGTTAAAATTTATGATAATAATGGCATAGATATTTTTAATAATGAGATTTATTTATCTCATATAATTTATAACTATTTATTAAAAAAGATTTCAACTATTCAAAACTTGCAAGAAGATAAACACAGTATTGTATAATTATTTTAAATATTAACTTTTTTAAAATACTTATTATTAATTATAATTATTATTATAGAAATTGAACCATTTTCAAACTATTTTAATAACCAAGTAGCACAAATGACAAAAGTTATTTATTAGGACTAATAGCATAAAAATTAATTACAATTGAATGCCAAAGACTTTGTTAATTTAATCAAATATAAAGATCCAAAACTTCAAGGATTTTTTAATATTTTATTTAATACAATGAATCTTAAGAAAAAAAGTCCAAAGGTACAAAAAATTTTGAAACAAAAAATCATAGTGCTTTGTTATCAAATGACCAGATTACAAAACAAACAAATGAGTGGTTCTAAAACTACAACAGTGTTATTCTTTGCAAAGTTTGAAGCATCTGAACAATGTATTTTATGGTAGCTAATATGAGGCTATGTTTTACATATTAAACAGTTTTTAATAAGCTTAATAAAATAAGTAATAAATATTATTTTAGTATGCAAAAATACATCTGAACTTATATAAGTTAAATGTTTTTTAATAATTTAAAATATAATATATACTTATGTTAATATATTAATATAATTTTAGTCTAATAATCTTTTAATAGTGTGTATAGATAATTATCATAATCTTTATAGTATTCATATTTTATTAACAACTTTTATTAAACAAATTATTTATATAGTCATCATATTATTTAATATGATTGAAGCCTTATCTATTTCTTATAATTTATTATACAATCTACCTATTCATAATTCTCATGATGTTGATATATTTCTTTTGAAGAATATTTTTAAAAAACAATATATTTTTACTATTTTTAATAGTTATAATGCAGAAAAATTATGTTGAAGTTAGGTGTCTAGTACATCTAATAAAATGGATTTAATTAAATTTTTAATGATTCATTCTTATAATGTCAATATTACTAAGAAATATCATTGAAAATTTAATAAAACAAAATTAATAGACTGTATTGAGTCAAAATTGAAAAACACAAAAAATTATATTAATGTTATAAAAACATTTTTAAGATATAGGTATAATGCAATTTTAAATTATATTACTGTAAATTAAATTTTTTTAATACTTATTTAATTTTAAAAAGTTTTCCAAAAATAAAAAAGTACTTAATAAATTATATAATTCCTTTTTTTGTAGATTTTCTGGAACAGTTGTTTATAAGAAAAGTGATTATTATGAAATTAATATTTGACAAATTATTAATTCCAAAAGAAATTATATATCTAATTCCATTTTTAGGTCTGCTTTATGTTTCTCTTAATATGCAGGAACCAATTATGATTATTTTTTATTCTTTTTTTGACTATTTGTATAGAACAGTTTTTGAAAGAAAACAGAAACTTGCTGCAAAACCTAGATCTTGGCATATTCATTTATTATTATATTTGGCATATGAAGGCTGGCTTATAATTAGAATATTTATTGTTTAAAAATTTAAAATTTCTAAAGATATTACATATGTTACTTTTTTTGATTTATTAAATAATTTAGTTCTTATAATTTTAAACATATATATTTACTTATTTTGGAAAAATTATTTTGAAGAATATGTTAGTATGATTTTTAGTTATGGACTATTATATGAAAATTTAAAAGATACAATTATAATAAAATTATGTTAGTCTTTTTATCAGATATTCAATATTGGAAAATAATTAAATATCTAATAATCAATTATTTAAAAATATATTTAAATGCTTTTGATGAATATCTGATTGAAAACTTCTATAGTTTATTATAATATTATACAAATACAAAAATAATAACTAGAAAATCACTAAGACATGATATTTTGTTTCTTGATTATTATCAACACAAAACTACATTTATTAATTTATTTGAATCACATCATAATTATCCTTATACTAAAAAAGATTTAGATATTTTGGTAATACATACTGCAATTTTTTTACTAGATTTTTTTAATAATTTATGACAAAATTTAAATAAAACAATAATAAAGTAAGAAGAAAGATTTAAGAAAGACTATTATTATTTTCTAAATATTTAGCTACAATTTTCTTCCAAAGCTTTGGCTCTTGGATATCATTCAAATTATCATCTTACAATTTTTAAATTATGTGATTATTTAAAATGTAATAATTTATTATGGGATAATAGTCATATGCTAATTTGTGATTATAATTATTATGATTATTGCTTTCTAATTTTAGAATATTATTGTCACTATTATTTTGAGTATCTTTTGAATTCAATTAAAAAATTATCAAAATTATATAATGAAAGATTATGAATAAAAAAAGATATTGATGATTGATAAATTATATTACTCAGTCTGAAACTAAACCTGAACCTGAATTTAATACATTAGAAAAAATTAAATTTACAAAAGAATATGTTAAGATTAATAACAAATTACAAAGAAAGATTTTGGATAAATATATAATTTATATAAAAAAAAAAATTATATTGCAACTAATATATATTAATATATATATTTTTTTATATATAGAATTTATTAACTATAATAAAATTAAAACTATCAATTCAGAAAAAAATTTAAATAATCAGTCACTTGTGAATATTACTAATGTATTTCAAAATTCAAATAACATTTTAAATTTTTAATAAAAAATTAAATATTATATAGATCATGCATCACATGTATGAATAAATAGTATTTTAAAAATTGATCTACATTATTTGTCACAATAACATATTATATGAAATACAAAACAAGATCAACCAATCAATGAATTTTTATACATGCTCTATGCTAGACAATCTAGCATATATAAAAATCTATTAATTGGTTAATCTTGTTTTGTATTCCATGTAATACATTATTATGACAAATAATATAGATCAATTTTTAAAATACTATTTATATATACATATGATGCATAATCTATATGATATTTAATTTTTTATTAAAAATTTAAAATACTATTCGAATTTTGAAATACATTAGTAATATTCATAAATGACTGGTTTTTAAATTTTTTTCAAATTGATAGTTTTAACTTTATTATAATTAATAAATCCTATATATATAAAAAATTATATATCAATATATATTAGTTGCAGTAAGATTTTTTTTTTTATAAATTATATATTTACTTGAAATCTTTCTTTATAATTTGTTATTAATCTTAATATATTCTTTTGTAGATTCAATTTTTTTAATGTATTAGGTTCAGATTCAGTTTTAGTTTCAGATTGAGTAATAGAATTTATCCAATTATCAATATCTTTTTTCATTTATAATTTTTTATTATATGATCTTAATAATTCTTCAATTGAATTCAAAAGATACTCAAAACAATAGTGACAATAATATCCTAAAATTTGAAAACAATAATCATGATAACCATGACCACAAATTAGCACATAATTATTATCTTATAATAAATTATTACATTCTAAATAATTATATAATTTATAAATTATAAAATAATAATTTGAATAATATCCAAAATCCATAGCTTTGAAAGAAAATTGTAGCTAAATATCTGAAAAATAATAATAGTCTTTCTTAAATTTTCTTTCTTGTTTTATTATTGTTTTATCTAAATTTTGTTATAAATTATTAAAAAAATCTAGTAAAAAAATCACAGAACATTTACCAAAATATTTAAATTTTTTTTAATATAAGGATAATCATAATATGATTCAAATAAATTAATAAATATATTTTTATATTGATAATAATCAAGAAATAAAGCATTATGTCTTAGTAATTTTCCAGTTATTATTTTTACATTTGTATGATGTTATAATAAATTATGAAAGTTTTCAATCAAATATTCATCAAAAGCATTTAAATATATTTTTAAATAATTGATTATTAGATATTTAATTGTTTTCCAATATTGGATGTCTGATAAAAAGACTAATATAATTTTATTATAATAGTGTCTTTTAAATCTTTGCATAACAATTTATAACTAAAAAATTATACTATCATATTCTTCAAAATGATTTTTTCAAAATAAGCAAGTATATATATTCAAAATTATAAGAACTAAATTATCTAATAAATCAAAAAAAGTAACATATATGATATTTTTAGAAATTTTAAACCTTTGAACAATAAACATTTTAATTATAACCTAGTCTTTATATATCAAATATAATAACAGATTAATGTACCAAGATCTAGGTTTTGCAACAAGTTTCTGTTTTCTTTCAAAAACTGTTCTATACAATTAGTTAAAAAAAAGAATAAAAAATAATTATAATTGATTCCTATATATTAAGAAAAATATGAAGCAGGTCTAAAAATAAAATTAGATATATAATTTTTTTTGAAATTAATAATTCATCAAATATCAATTTCATAGTAATCACTTTTCTTATAAACAACTGTTCCAAAAAATCTACAAAAAAAGAAATTACATAATTTGTTAAATACTCTTTTATTTTTAATAAACTTTTTAAAATTAAATAAGTATTAAAAAAATTAATTTACAGTAATATAATTTAAAATTGCATTATACCTATATTTTAAAAATATTTTTATAGCATTAATATAATTTTTTGTGTTTTTCAATTCTGACTCAATACAATTTATTAATTTTGTTTTATTAAATTTTCAATGATATTTTTTAGTAATATTGACATTATAAGAATAAATCATTAAAAATTCAATTAAATTCATCTTATTAGATGTACTAGATGCTCAACTTCAATATGATTTTTCTGAATTGTAACTATTAAAAATAGTAAAAATATATTGTTTTTTAAAAATATCCTTCAAAAGAAATATATTAGCACTATGAAAATTATGAATAGGTAGATTGTATAACAAATTATAAGGAATAGATAAGGCTTTAATTATATTAAATAATATAACAGCCATGTGCATGATTTGTTTAATAAAAGTTGTTAATAGAATATGAATACTATAAAGGTTATAATAATCATCTACATATATTATTAAAAGATTATTAGACTAAAATTATATTAGTATATTAACATAAGTATATATTATATTTTAAATTATTAAAAAACATTTAACTTATATAAGTTTAAATGTATTTCTGTACATTAAAATAATATTCATTACTTATTTTATTAAGTTTATTAAAAATCATTTGATATATAGAACATAGTCTCATACTAGTTGCCATATTGATATATTGTTCAGATGCTTTAGATTTTGTAAAGAATAACTCTATTGCAGTTTTAGAACTACTCACTTGCTTGTTTTATAATCTGGTCATTTGATAACAAAACACCATGATTTTTTGTTTTAAAATTTTTTACATCTTTGAACTTTTTTTCTTGAGATTCATTGTATTGAATAAAATATTGAAAAATTCTTGAAGTTTTGGATCTTTATATTTGATTAAATTAACAAAGTCTTCAGCATTCAATTGTAATTAATTTCTATATTATTAGTCCTGATAAATAAATTTTGTCATTTGTGCTACTTAGTCATTAAAATAGTTTGAAAATGGTTTAATTTTTTATAATAATAATTATGATTAATAATAAGTATTTTAAAAAAAATAATATTTAAATAATTATATAATATCATGTTTATCTTCCTACAAGCTTTGAATGGTTAAAATCTTTTTCAATAGATATTTATAAATTTTATGAAATAAATAAATCACATTATTAAAAATGCCTATACTATCATCATCAGAAATTTCAATATTCTATTGTTCACTTGAATTACCACTATTTGCAGATTTCAAATACTATTCAATTGTCTTTTTTTTATTTTTTAAAATACCTATTCTTTCATTATAACAAAATCTAACATTTAATTATCTATTAGGATTTCCACTTTTTGCTAATTTCAGATATTATCCAAATATTTTTTTTTCATTTCTAGGAATACTAATACCATTTTGATAACAATTTCTAACAATTAATTGACCTTCTGAATTCTCATAATTAGTAGATTTCAAATACTATTCAAAAGCTTTCTTTTTATCTTTAGTTATTTCTATATTATTTTGATAATAATTTCTAACCTTTAGTTGTCCAACAGAATTTCTATCTTCAGTGAATTTTAAATATCATTTGAATGCTTTCTTTTCATTTTTATATACACCTATACCATTTTGATAACAATTTCTGATCTTTAATTGTTTTTTAGAATTTTTATTTTTAGTAGATTTCAAATACCATTTGAACACCTTCTTTTCATTTTTAGTTATCATCATATTTTTTTTATAGCAATTTTCAATCTTTAATTGCCCATCAGAGTTTCTGTCTCTAACAGATTTTAAATATCATTCAAATGCTTTCTTTTTATCTTTAGATATGACAGTACTATTTCAGTATCAATTTCCAATACTCAATTATCTATCAGAGTTTCTATTTCTAACTAATTTTAAATACTACTCAAATGCTTTTTTTTTATTTTCAGAAATGTCTATATTACTATTGTAACAATTTTTATCATTACATTGTCTATTAGGATTTTTATATTCTGTATATCTTTTGTCTTTATAAATTGAACAAAATTTTCATCTTTTATTTGAAATTGAATAACAGTATTTTTATTTTTTATTTGGGCTTAAATTTCTATCAAATGCAATCAATTTGATGAAATGATTATGACATAATTGGTCATATAAACTAAGCTCTACTTTTAAATCTGAAGTCACAGGATTCTGCATAGCTTTGAACAAGAGATCTGGCATCAACATGTGAAACTTTTCTTTAAGATTATCCTTGCTGCATACTGTGCATGATCCTGTATTTTTGCGTAGTCTACCTTTTGGCATTGTTACTAGTAAAAGTTTCTTTTAATTTGTAATCTTGAAATGTAATTTTCGGATCTTGAAAGCTAAAGTTCTGTTGAACACAAATACAAAGTTTCAAGTTGTTGTACTTGAAAAGAAAGGGTTTGGAAATTTCATGACTTTTAGGTAAATCAACCAATCAATGAGAATTTTTAACAGCCAATCATCATGATCTACATATAAATAATATTTTAAAATATTGACCAATCAATGGATTTTTATACATGCTAGACAATCTGTGGTAGAGGCCTGCGTTGGGTCCCGCAGCCCGGCCCGGCCCGCAAATTTTTGTGGGCCGGGCCGGGCCGGGCCTAAAGCAAAATTTTATAATTGCGGGCCGAGCCGGGCCGAAAAATTTGCAAAACTTTATAATTGCGGGCCAGTGCGGGCCTAAAAATTTGTAAAATTATATAAGAAATTTTTGCGGGCCGGGCCGAGCCGGGCTGAAGAAAAAATTTAACATATGCGGGCCTGGCCGGGCCGGCAAAAAAATGGTAACCTTAAATGCGGGCCGGGCCGGGCCTCAAAAATAGGCAATTTGCAGGCCCCTAATCTGCGGTCACTCGTATAACAGAAGCATGATCTTGCAGGGTAACACAGGTTAAACAGATTTTTATAACATCGACTAGTCAAATCGACCGATTGTTAAGAACACTAAATGGAACAAAACACGATCTCGTCAATTTATTCGGCTTTGGAGAATGTACCTCTTATTTTGGCTCCACAGTTCTCCTCATTGCAACCGGTAATCTTAAGCTTATTTAATTAGACATGACTGAAATTTTAACACGATCTAAATTTTTACAGGTAACAATGCCTCATGATTTTACTCTTGATCTACCTCCTGTGGTAAGTATTTAATATTGCAATCAGTTTTTTGGCGTCATTTTTATCAACATTTTATATTAATTCAATTTTGACCATTCAGAATAAGTATGACTTTAATCTTGAACGTCATATTATCGCTGATTCAGAACGATTTCGGCAGGAAAATGCCGCTTTGATGCAAATACGAGCCCGAAAACTGCAAGCTCTTCAGGATGCACGCATTCGTAAACAAAAAGAGGAAGCCAGAAAAATAGCGCCTGGATTCCTAGATACAGATCGAAGATTTTTAACTCCCGTACCGATGCACACACCATCTAAGCGAGCTAGTCAGCAAGTAGAAAATGGTAATATACCTGCTGGCAGTGAAGTTAGCAATGACAATCAGAAAGTGTCACACGGGCGTTCTGCATCAGATGAATTGCCAAATCATGTTGTAGTGCGAATGAAATTAAAAGAAGAAGGAGACTTAGAAGAGGTAAATGAGATCATAGTGTACATATATATATAATTATACTAATTACACATTGCAATGTTAATTTTATTAAACTTTTAATTCTTTGTGCCGCTATCATTATTTTTATTCGATTACGTGTATATGGTTTGGCGCAGAATAAACCTGCAAAATCACTGGTTTATCTCGAATTTGAGGAGAGCCTTCCAACACGTAATACGTTGGATCCAAATACAATTCAAAATGATATAGCAATCTTGCAGGGAGTAATTGGGTCTTCTGTGCCATCCACGTCACCAAATGGTGTAAAAAATTTCGGTTCAAATGGACTTACCATGTCTCCAACTACCACTGGATTACATATTGGTCCAGAAACATCATTGCCACCTTCTACTAATTTTAATAGGTTCCACGTATCACCAAGATTACAGCCAGCCATAGCTCCTCCTGTACAACAGCAAACGCAAACATTCACTTTAGGGTCACCTTTATCAAATCATAGCAATCCTGAACAATTTATGTCAACAAATTTAGCTAATATGCATATATCTCCTACAAATACTGCAAATGTTTATACACTACCTTTAAGTTCTATGAGTGCACCTAACCTTCAAGGTGAGCTGCAAAGAGTTTATGCTGCCCCTTCATATGCTTACGAACGACGACCCTCGCATCAGCCGCATATTGTTCCTCCCACCCTTCCTACCCGGCCTCCAAAAGAGGCGATACCCTCGTCGTCTTCAACTTCCCATATTGAAGAGGAAAGCGACGTTGATGAGAATGAACTAAATAGTGAAATGATCAAGCAATTTATAAATATGGGATTCTCAAAAGTGCAAGCAATTGACGCGTTGGAGAAATATAATTATGATCCTCATAAAGCAACAAATTATTTATTGGATTTACAATAATATTGCTTAGTTTCAAATATATAATCGGATTTCCTGACAGAATTTTATACTTCTTTAATCTCGGATTTATAGATTTCATTTAATTATCCGTTTTATTAGTTTATTTTGAACTTCAATAGACAAATATACATAATTGAACATTGTATCTACAAACTGGTAATTTATATATTCTATGTAATAAATTGAATTAGAAATTCCAAACTATCTGAAAATCATATTGAATTTCCACACAATAATATCTTATTATTGTAATTAATTATGGCTGCAATAAAATCATTTGTGGAACCTTGAATAAAGATATAGAAAATTTTATTTTAACCATTTTACCGAGGTTTAAGTCATCTAAAATATTAAGAACATGTCAGATGTTAGCTAAGATCAATTACTATAGAGCGCAGTTTCCTTCTTTTAAAAAATCTAGTCATTTCTAGCATGTAACCCGTGACGGGTAGATTTTACTATATACCGGGTTGGTGAAAAGTCCCCCATTTTTACCATCTCTGCTACTATTTAATTTATTATTTTTATAGGTACATATCTGTATAAAAAATAATAAATTAATTATTAGTGAAGATGGTAAAAATGGGATCTGTTTAGGGATTTTTCACCAATCTGGATAGTATTTAAAAAAAAAACCATGTACAAGGACTTTTGATTAATGCTGTTTACTTTGTTGACAATTATTTTACTGATAGTTTATTTAGAATTAGCATTTTTTGTTTGATATAATATTGGCTAAATGAACTATTGGTGAAATAATATGGATTTTTTTTGATATATCTGGTATAAAAATATTTGAGTTTTGTTAGGAAAAAACCTACATTGGGTTTTTAATTATATTTTATATTTAGTTTGTTATTTAGAAAAAATTTATTAATATAAAAAAAAAACTCTTTTTATAGTTTTTTTTTATAAGCAGTTATGCTAGTACTTTATTAAGATTTTTTTTTTTTCGGGCAGTTTCACCTGTGTCTTTTTATTAGTAGTAGTATAAGATTACATATTATATACAGGGTATATCAACACAAGTACAACTAGTCATACATATAACTTTAGTCATTATCTAATTAAGGGTTCTGCCTATAGGTTACCCACTAGATGCCATACCTGAGACCTGCCTGTGAGTTTCCTATTTAAACTTTCTGATTTTTAACACTTAATTGCATATATATACAATGTATACTATCATGATTATAACAGAACAGGTTAGGGCTATCTAATTACTATTTATATCTAAGTACCACCTCATTGGATATTACTAAGTATTTATAGTCCTTTCGAATTTACCCTTAATGCAAACTTACTAAGTATGATACCAAGATTACCTTTTAGATTTATCTAATTTTAGTATATCCCATATTTACTAGAATCAGTTTTGTGCCAAAAGTGTTCGAATTTCGATAAGTCCATTCCTTTTTCATAGTTTTCTTTTATGTTCATCATATTACCCACTAGTGCACCTTTTCTTTATTTCTAGTATATTCACTACTTCTCTCATATCAAACATCAACTTTCTATATCAAAAATTTTTTTTCTGGAAACTTCTTTATATATTGATCTTCTAATCATATGGACTTAGTCACAGGATTTCGCATACATTTATATGTTTCTGTAAATTACAGAGTTGCCTTTAGCTGGAATTGAACCATCAACCTTGTCTGTAGAAGGAAGGACACCTAAACCATTAGGCTACAGGACCTTATTTCTACTTTATTAAGATTTTGAAATTATATTTGTAATTACATAAATATCCTTAATATCTAAGTCTAGCATCATCTGGTCATCTAAGTGCAATTTGTTGCATTATTTTAAGCAAAAATATGCTACTTGTCTAATTACTAAAAGTTTATAATAAAAAGGTTTTTTTTCTTCTATAACAAGCTTTAAAATTGTCTTTATTATTTCTTTTTCAATTTGCTTTTCTTTTTTTCTCACTTTTTCTTTTCTTTCTTTTATTCTTTGTTAGTTTGTTTTTTTCCTTTTACTTGATTTTTTTATCTTTTTTTTCTTTTTTTTTTTTTACTTTACTTATTATTCCAATTTTTCTTCTAATTTGTTAATTTTTTTATATTATATTTTTTATATTTGTTTATAAAATATATCTCAGGTTGTTATTGCTATGATATTCACAAACTGCTGTCTTAATTTTATGTTTAAGAGTTGTATTAATTTGTCATATGTTTCTTTTAAAATTAAGCTTTAATTGGTGTTATTCTTATTTTTATTTTTTTTACTTCTGTTTTTTGAAGAGTATTATGTATAATATATATAAAGAAACTTAGTTTTTTTTTCTTTTAGTTTTTTTCATATTATTGTAATTATTACTTTTTAAATTTTTTTCTAAAGATTTCTTTATTCTTTGCATACTGTTAAATATATTTATATTTTTTTAACTTTATCTTAGTATACTTAATATTTTGTTGTTGTATATATATCTGGTCTTCTTCTGTTAAGTTTTTTCAAAATTAAAAGTTTATTTATTATATATTTAATAAATACATTTCTTTTTGAATTATTTCTTCTTGTCATGCAGTATATTCTTTTAGTCATCTTTATCTTTTTCAAAAATAAGTTTAATTATAAATTATAATTTTTATATTTAGTTTTAAATCTTTAATTATTTTTATTTTTTTTCATTTTATTTCTAGTTTTATATTTGTTACTAACTTACAAAGCAGTCTTGTTGATATACTAGTTTATTTGTTTTTTATTCTAAGTAGTATTTTATCTTTTTACAGCTAACTTCTTTAATCTGTATTATCTTTTACTTATTGTTTCTTTCTTTATTAGCTTATTAACTTTATTATTTTATTTATCTTTATTATAACTTTTTATTTTAATTAACTTTATCTAAATGTTTTTTATTTTAATAAGGTCTTTAATCTTCATCATCTATATTGTATTCTTTTTTTTAATAATCTTGTTTCTGCTTGTTTATTTTAAACTTTTATTGATATTTTTTATTGTCTGTATATATCTCTATTTGCTTCTTTTTTGGTATTATTAAAATTACTACTTAGATTACTACCAACTTTACTATCATTAGTGTCTGTTATTTTTCTAGTTCAAGTGTTATCTCTTCTTTTAATCATTTTTGTATTTTATTTGTTTGAATTCATTCTATATTTATATTGTATTTAGATACTAATTCTTTACTTACTTTTATATTAGTTGCTTTATCTGTATATATTGTATATTTATTTTTGTTTTTTATTATATTTCTTCTTAAGACTTTTATTATTTCTTAATTAATATTTTTTTTTAGTTTTTGTTATTTAATAATCTTTATTTTCAATTTTTTTATTATTATAAGTTTTTAAGCTTTTACTCTGTAATTTCTAATTTGTCTATCTTTGTCTTCTTTATTATTTGGTCCATTTTTATTTTAATTTAATTTCTGTTCTTTTTTATTAATATATTTAAAATTATGTTAAAATTACTGTTTACTCTTATTTATTGTTGACAACTATTCTTTATCTGTTTTTTTTTATTATACATCTTTTTATATTTATTGATTTAGTTACTAATTTGTTTTCTTTGTTCTGCATTTGATAATATTTAATTAATATTTTTTTTAATTATTTTTCTTAGTTGTCTATAATTTTATATATTATACTATCTATTCTTTTTTTTCTATCTTATGATATATGTTTTTATTTAAGTTATATTGTCTAAATATTTTGTTTATTTGTTCTAAAGTATTTTTGTGCTTCTTTGTTTTTTGAACTACTAAATACTTTTGATTCAAATATTTTGAACTATTTTACTTTTTTTCTTTTATTTAATTAACATTGATAGTTTTTTAATTGCTATTATATAATTAACTTTTTGTCTTTTGTATTAAGCAACTGGTTTAGATATATTAGATCTACTTTATTTATTCTAATCTTTTTTTTCTTCTACAAATATATATACAGTATATAAGTTCTTATATTTTAGTATCATATCTAAACATTGTCCATAGTTTATTTTTTGTTTTTGTTTATTTTTAATATTCTTGTTTTGAGTATAATTAGACATTCTAAGTTTTTTTTTAAACATGTTTTAATTTCTGACATTTTCTTTGTCTTCTATATGTCTTCTGCTAAACTTACTTTTTAACAGTCTTGCATTATTCTTAATTTTGTTAGTTGTCTAAGACTGTCTTGTCTATTTAGTTTACTAAAAAACTATCTACTTATTTTTTAGTTAAGTATAGGGGTATATAGATTATTTTTATATAGTTATATATAATATATTAAAATTTTCATCTAAAATTGATATATATTATTAATAAAACTTTTTTATTTTTTAATTAATTAATAAAAAAAACTTATAATATTATAAATAAAATTATTTATTTATTATAGTAAAATTTTAATATATTGTTTTATTTTAAAAAAATATACTTGTATATATAATAAAGTTTATTTAAATAAGTTAAAGTTTTTTTATAAAAATCATAAACTTTCCTTTGTAGATCTCTTAACCAAAATTTCTAGAAAGCAAAACTTAGAAAAGCTCAATAACTAGACTAAAAACAAGACTCAAAGTACTAACAAAAAATACAGAATAACAAATATTGCACATAGTTTAGTAAAAAAATACAAAAAAAAAACTATAAAGATAGCAGAATCAGCATATAAAGAATTTTTGAAAAAAAGTAGAAAATTTTTGAAAAAATTAGGAAATTGACATAACTCTGTCTTATAGATCTTTCAAGTTATACAAGTTGCAATAGAATAGATAAAGAAAATAAACAAACACATATATCAAACTAGTTTAATCTAGATACAATACATAACATAGAAGTATATAGAAAACAATTGTGTAATATAAACAAAAGTTTACTAAAAGAATATAAAAAAAGCTTTAATGCAATCTTCACAAGAGGAACATATGAAATGATAAACAGTAAGTATAATAAAATCTTCTTTACTAAAGCAAACAAGACATATACAATACCTAATAGAAAAGATAATATTATTGCAATATTCTCAAAACAAGATCCAAATAAAGTAGTACTTCTATAAATAATAAGAGAAATATTAGAAAAAGCAGAAAGAGAGCAACCTGAGAAGAAGCTTAATTTTGTAAAACAGTACTAAGATAAAATAAATATAGAAAAGAAAAAAAAACAACAACAAATAAATGAAATAAAAGAAAAGCAAGAAGAGCCAAAGAAAAAGACAAAAAAAAAAAAAGAAAAAGATAAAGAAGCCAATAAAAGTTTATAAACAAATATCAAAGCTGCAAGAGAAAAAGTAAGTATAAAAGTAAGACAAACAAATAATAGCCAAGTAGAAGCCAAATTATTTACTTATAAAAAAAAAAAGAACTAAAAAGAGAACAAGAAGATGTAAAAATGAATAAAAAAGAATCAAAATAAGGATTAACAACAAAGAAAAAAAAATAAAAAAAATAAAAAAATCAATAAAGAAATTGATATAGTAGAAGTACTACTTGAAAAAAGCATGTAGGCACTGAGCAAATGAGGTTGCAATCAAACAACAGCCTACTTGCAAACATATTAGCATATAATGTATCTAAAAAGACCAAAGAAGATCATACAAACTTTATTAAATAGTTATTAAAAAATAATATACATGTCAAAAATGACAAAGAAGTTTTTAAAAGAGAAAATTTATGAATATAGGTAGACTTCAACTGCAAATATAGCAGAAGTGAAACAATACAAAGAATTAGCAAAAAAGAATATAATTGATACAGAATAATCACAGAAGAAGAAAGAATAGATAAGAAGAGAAGAGAAAAAACATATGATAAAGAATATTAAAAAGAAAGAAACAATATATTAAAAGTTAAAAAGAAGAAATATAAATGACAAGAAAGCAAAGAAGAACTTACAAAAGATCGAATAAATACTAAGAAAGAGAAAATACAGAAACTTAAATATAAAACAATTTGAGACCTATCAACAAATATAAATAGAAAAAAACTTAAATATATTTGCAGAAAATTTAAAAAAGCACATATAACAAGAATCAAAAGATTCAAATACAAGTCTTTTGCAATTGTTCAAGTAAAAGAATCAGAAAAAGAAAACACATCATGGTTCATATCAGTTAACAGTAACAAACTGATAAGAGTAATAAAAGGTAAAAAAAATTATAAAACAAGACAAAAGCAAAGTCAGTATATAGCAAAAATAACAAAGCTACCAAGCAATGCTTTAAAAGTTTTGCTATTATGCTGCCTAAGAAACAAAGATGTGAAATCAGTATACATTTCACCAAACAGAAATGGAAATCAAAAAAGAACAGTGATAAGTACATTCACAACAGAAAAAAAAATAAAGACAGCTCAATTAAAACCAATTAGATATAACAATTTCCAAATATCCTAACTAAATAAAAAAATAAAAGAAGTAAAAAAATAAAAAAGTATTAAAGAAAGAAGAGAAAGAAACTAGAAAAGAACTAGTCAAAGTTTGAACAAAAGATATACAGAAATAAGAAGTAATTTTCAAATATAAGATGCTGAAGAATGCTTAGAAGATAGAAATACTACTGATAAAAAAAGCTGAAACAAAAATGATTAGATTCTAAATAAAAGATATATTGAAATGGAAGTGATCCTTAGTTACAAAACATAGAAGAATAGTTAAAAGTTAAAAACACTAATGCAAAAAGAAATAATAGAAATATAATTGAAAAGAAAATAAGACTAAACACACAAGTACATGTAGAAACAAAACAGATAGAAGAAGTTTTAGATCAAATCTTGGATAGACTAAATTGACTAAAGGATACTCAGCTAGGTATAAAAGAAAGTCTGGCTAACTGCTTTTAAGAACACCCTAGTTGAACTTATAAATATAGATGAGAAAATCAGAGATTTTCTGTATAATAAAAAAAAAAACCTTTAAAGAAAAAAATAAAGAAAAATCTTCTGATCCAAAAAAAAAAAAAGAAAAAAAAAAAAAAAAAAGCAGAAAACACAGAAACAAAATACAAGCAGTTAAAAGAAAAAAAAAAAAAAAGGAAAAAAGAAAAAAAAAATACATGTCAAAAAAAAAATAAAATTAAAACCAGAGATTGAAAAAT